>VYZQ01054188.1:127600-160680 GCA_013400655.1 Mystacornis crossleyi | reverse complement strand
CAGCTCTGAAGGATTTTGTATTTCTGTGCCTACAGATACACTCTCTTTTTGGGATTGCAAACTCTTATGAGACCTGGATATATTAATTGTATGACCGTGTTGGCAATACATGACAATTTTGTTCATCAGAAAATTGCAGAAACATCAAGACTGTGGATCATACATGGCTCATCAAAAGCTCTACTTTACAAAGAATTTCACACTGACCAAATTTTAAGTGTTTTACTGAAAAAAGAAAATTAAAGAAGGAGACTTAAAAAACAAAAACATACATGTAGACTAATTACAAGCATAACTTAAAGATACACAAGACCAAACTGGTTGCTGTGTCCAATAGGGCTTATTTTAACAAAATCAGTTAGACTACTTATAATCAGTGCTTATTTTGGCAAGCTAGACTTGTTAATTACAAGAATAATATCCAGAGTGTTCTGTTTAGCTGTTGAATAATGTAATCATTCTTATTTCTCTGTGTACTTTTTGCTTCCATTATGCCCATCTGTATAGCAAAGCCAAATCTTTACACAAGCACATACTAGTTTTGCAAAGTATTTAAAATCTTAAAACATGGATAACAGTGTTACGCAGTGTTCTGCAACAACTAGTGTCGAGCTTTATTTCTATGAAATTCAAGGATTAGTATCCCTGATTATCAATATTGTTCTCAATCTAAGGGGTTATAATTATTGTTATATTTAGGACTTTTATTATTGGATTACAATGAACACACTGTTCAACTACAGCTGTGGCCTTTACACATGAGAAATGCTGAAGTGGGCTGAAAAGTTTGTGCAGCTGATAATGGCAGCAGAAATCTCTTTGACAGTGGAAGTGAGAGAAGCCAAACCACCCACAGCATCATGAAATATCAGGNTTTTCCATTTCAAGGGAGGCTCCTGCCTTCCTCAACAGACACCTGTCTTTCAAACCAAGACAAATCCTCAAATGAAGCAAAATTAAAGGAACCCATTCACTTCCTCCTGATAAACACAATACCCAACTGCAGGGCCCTAGGACAGCCCCAGTGGGGATGGGATGCAAAACTGTGCATTCACTTTCATAGTAAAATGTATAAAATGACAGATTTTTAAGTTCAGGGTTAGAAGTTCAGCCCAATAGAGGAGGCATCTTGAGATAAACTGGAAATATCTGAACCAAACCCAGAAGTTCTCCAAAAAGTTGTCCAAGCATTATGAAGATAGTAAGACTATAAACACTGAATGAAAGACTCCCCTAAAATTTCAAAGAGGAAATGCCATTATTGTCTCAATTTTTTTCCTACTGAAGTCTATGCCCTTATGATTTTTGGAACAGCTTTGATGACAGGAATGTACAATCAAAGCTTTGCAAAAAGCAAGAGGCAAAAGTGACATTGACATCTATGTGTGATAATATATTTTTTATGATCCAGGTTTATGATTTTTAAGAATCCAGCCAGTCTAGTCTTATTCAGGGTCCCATAATGCTAGTGACTGAACAAAGTAACACACAAGAAGACGCGGCCCTGACTCAAGAAGCTCGATAAACTTCTCTTTTCCCAAGAAATTCACGCTGGCTAGCTAATAAAGGCAAATCCCTCAATATCTACTTTTATTTCTACTCTGATTCACTTTGCAGTTTTCATACTCTCACAATCATTCTCCTCATTCTTCACATGTACCCTAGTTTGCAGACAACCTCAAGAAAGGGAAATCTCCTTGGGTCCAATCAATTTTTAACTTCCTCCTCAAAGCACCACGTTTCTGCTCCAATTATCACAGGTAAACTGAAATACATTGCAACTATCTTAGCATATAGGCATTTTTTAACCACCATTATAAAATCAGGGATCCAAATACCATTAATTAATACATATCTGATTTGTGTTTCATTAAATGTTAAAATTTCAAATGCTACCATTTTTCTCCTCTAAAATGATTCCTTGTACAACAGCTGTCTGCATCTCTACCACTGTAGGGATTTGATGATTCCTAAAAATTTGCTACCACACATCCAACTATAAGGAGTAACTTTATTACTAATTGGATCCCAATACAATATAAAGCAACATATGAATGAGCACAACAAAAAGCTTTTCTCAGTAGTGTCCTTCTGACTTTAAAGTCTCGGGAAGTTTACCTTTGTACTAGAGCAAAACAACTTTACAAGATTAAAACACAGCTTATCCTCAAACATACAATATTCTGGTACCAGTACACAAAGAGGCTACACCACTGGTTCACACAGGAAAAACAACTGCCCATCTCATAACAGCACGTGGCCTTATCACTTCTCCAACACATCTCTCTAGCAAGCACTGAGCACTAACGACATGAATGAAGTGAGTACCACTAGGATCAAGCACACCACCAAAACAGCAGTGCCAGAGCTGGAAAGGACCAAAGCAAACCAGCCCTCCATCTGTCCCAGCCCTGGGCTACAGCTGCACATCACTGAGCACAACTGCACTAATGTGCACCACCTGCCCCCAAACAATTTTGCGCCACGTAAGAACGACAAACTATCAAATTCCCCAATATTACTGTAAGCATTGAAATGCAACCACCATATTCCCTGTGGATGGCAGGCTTTGTCTAAATAGGTGTGGTATCGGCTTTGCCAACAGTTTAGAAGGGGCTAAGTCTGAAACACTCCCTCAGGACTTCAGATATGAAAGTCTTAATTTTCCATAGCTTTTCACTGTCTCCCATGATTACTTGCAGCTGTGCTTCACACTATACAACTATAGAAAGTGCAAAGCCATCAAATGTGCAAGCATACAGCAGGCAGGACAGGAGGGGAAGTATCTTCAAACTCTGAGTGAACTCCCTCCCATTCATTTTTCCTTCTCGCAACGCCCATGCAATTCCCAGGCTTGAAGCTCTTTAGAATGGGTTCGCACAACTCAGCACAGTGTGAGACTTGGGATGGTTTTAGAGTTGTGGGCAGAAAAAGTCGTGCATCCCCCTGCACATGACAAAGAAATATCTGTAACTTAAAACCACTGGTCAAATACTTTGATATGTGTAGGAGTGTCTTGAAGAAGAAAGGGAAAGCTATAGTTTTAACATTTATCACTTCACATACGATGCCTCAGTAACTTCCCACACCTCTGCAAAATACAAATGAATCCTTTATTAAAGCGAAAAAATAACTATAATATGTTAGACTGTCAGAAGATGTTTATGTAAGCTGAGCACACCCTGACATCAGCCAAGTAAGTAAATAAGTACTGGTCATTCTTTCAAATGCCTTCCCATGTTTGCATTTTTACAGCGTGCTCTGGAGCAGCCACATTAAACACACTGTTGTTGTTACATGAAGGGCCCTCCTCTTCTTCTTCCCTCACATGGACTAATATATGCTATTATACAAAATAGTTAAATAACCCCTCCACAGTCTTTATTAGAGTTTTTCACCATGAAAACCAGCTTTTCTGCCAAGAATTTATTACGCCAGAAGGCATCCTTTTGGCACAAGCTGGAACACTGTGTCTCTGAAAAAATAATACAACAGTTGTGAAAGCTTTGCTTTACCTCTGTACTTCACACTGTCTCCCACCCACTAGAGAAATCTGCTAATGGTTCAAATAAGGCTTCAGGATTTAACTGGTGATGTCCTCACAGAGGGTCTGTGGTTTTGATACAGCCCAGCAGCATGGATAAAAGCAAGGCAATTCACTTTGCAACAGGAGCAATTCTGTAGTTTTCCTACACTTAAAATTGAACCTCTCTCTGGAGCAACACGGGACAAGATGCTAGGCTTGGTTGGGAGTGCTTATACAATGACTTCATCTATGCTTCAAATTACTCTTCCTCTCCTTATATTTGATTTTCCTTCTACGACCAGCAAAATCATCCAGTGTTCACTGGCTCTAACTGCCTCCTCTAAGGAACGATTTCAGAATTAGGAGAGAACCCTAATGACATCAACCATAATTGGACAGAATATGTTCAAATTACTTTACAAACAGCCCTGTAAGTACAGCTTTATTACATTCTGATATGCACAGATGCAGACTGTGTTAAGAAGTAAAAACATTTTGGGTTTAAGCTTCTTGGCTAACACAATCTGCTTCAACCTATATCCAAAGCAGAGAGCTTTACAAGAAAACATGCAAAGATAACTTTATATGCCTGCTCTTCCCCACTCTTCCTCTCACTCATTAAAAATGAAGAATACATTCCATCATGTAAAATCTACAACATGGTCTGCAAGCTTGTAAAGTGGAAGTGCGAATGCATGGATCATGGCAAAATATACCTGTTGGGTTTTTATTTTCTTTAGCAATATACTTTTCAAATAATGTTTTGCCTAAGTTGTAAATATATATATAAAGAAATTTGTTGAAGCGACAAGCTAAACTACACTTTAGTTAGTTTCTCATTTTGCATAATCACTTGCTTGTACAATTTATCCATATGAGCAAAAAGCAGTAACTAGGAATTAGACCCTTCAAAGACTGAATTAATCTACAGCGACATATTAGTCTCTTTCAAGTCTTGTCAATGTTATATCCCCAGGAAAGAGAAACGAACACTCACATGGAAAGTAATGTGTGCTGTGCACACACAAAAATAATAATTTATTTTTAACTATTAACTGCATAGCACTAAACTTATGGTACTAAACCCACCCCTAAACTTCTATCCCAAAGACAGGATTAGGTATGTCATTAAATATTAATATTACACGCTAAATACATTTGTGCAAAATGCTGCCATTTAGTGTTACTAACATTTCATAATGCACATATATACACACACATTTCACCAATTCAGAGGGCTCATGCTGGAAAAACCAAAGAATAACCTGAAACCCCCACACTTTCCACTCTTGCAGGCAACAGCGACAACCATCTGTGCGGAGGTGGAAGATGCACACCACACAGCCTCCCAAGCAACTCATGCAGAAGGAGGTCAGGAACATCACAGAAAACATGCTGCCACTGAGAGCTCTACACTGAGAGCTCACTGAGAGCAGAGCCCTCCAGAAGGCAGCGCAAGGTACAGTGATGTTCTCCTGCCTTCCCCTTAGGTGTACTGACAAACAGCCTTGCCCCCAAGGCATGTGGAAGGCATGGCACACAACCAAAGCTGAGGATCAATTGCAGCTCTAGTTTACTGATGCCATAGCTTATCAGATAAAAGGAAAAAAGAAAAAAAAAAGGAGGTGAAATTTTACCACTGACATAATTTTGAGGTTGAGTTTCCCTTCTGTCATCCTTTATTCTGCAATAACCCTGACTGGTAGAACTAAATACTTGTATCAGTCAGCATGGGATAAAGTGCACCCATTATGGATATTCCTGCCCATTTCCACAAGACATCAGCAGGAGGTTTATGCTAAGTGCTGTTTAGCATTTCCCATGCTAGCTGGATATAGCCAACTGTAGTATACTCCCTGCTCTTGCTCCATTATCTCCTACCCATTTAGGCATTATTTATACTGAAAAGAGGTAAGAGATCAGTATAAAAATCCTATAGGTATTTCATTAGCACCTCATCCATACTTACTCAAAAGCCACAAAAATAAAAAAAATCAAAGAAAGACAAAAACAAAAAAGATGAAAGAAAATACATAAATTTTCACTCTGCTGAGTTTAACAGGAGTTGTTAGATGTATTAATTTTTCTACTGTATGAGTCATTCCTTATTCCTTATTTATTCTTTAAAACATACCTGAAACAAAAGGTTGGATAGATATAATTTCAAGTACGTGCAAAACCTGAATGAATTAATAATTACTATTTTGATATTCGTTCTGGCTGACTTTGCATGCCTTCCTCCTTGTTGCTAATGACTGAAAGAAATTAGTTTCGCTGTTACCTGCCACAAATTCCTTTGGGCTCACTAAAAAATAACACTGAGTGAGACTTAAGAATAGGGGATTTTTTTGAAAAACAGAGGACATCTTTATTTCCAAGTATGAAAACATAATTTGTATTTCTCTAATGTATGAAACACAAAATTTCACCACTATTTCCAAATCCCAATCATGGTATCTATCAGCTCTATTCTGATCTTGCACTGCATCAAATGCATCTTAGTGCTTGTGTTTTACTTCATCCCCCATTAAGAAACAGTAATACCTTAAAACTTTCAGTTCTTTTAGAACGTCTTTCCTCACCTGAACTACTTCAGAAATACCAGGGTCTTTAACAATAAAGCATGCATGAAGTTAAGCCCTGGTAGTGAGGAAATGACAAGTCTAATGCCTACGCAGATAAGGTGCAATTCTCCTCATGACAGGTTCTGCTCTGATGAAGTTCCCTTCAGGGCTGGTTCTCTGCATAACAGCCAGTTTCAAAACTGTAATAGATAGACAAGTAGAAAATTGAAAGAATATCTGAAGCTTAACATTAATAGCTTACTACCAAAATTTCAACAAGTTATTGGTATAGTTCTGAAAAGAAAAATACAGGACATGCAGATTTTTGGGACAGCCCTTTTTAACAAGCAAATGAACTCCAAATTTAGAGTGAAAACTATCGGCAGGAGGAAACTCTGAAGACTTTTGACCGAAGTGGTTTTGCAATGCCCTGCTCCATCACCTTAGGCAGCCTTTCCTGTTGCCAATTAATAGAACTCATCCCTGAAGACCCCTGCCTTCTAGCTGGTTNCCTCAGCGGACACCTGTCTTTCAAATTAAGACATCCTGTTTTCAGCTGAAACTGCAGCATTTTCATCTGCAGCCCACTGCCACAAAACACGTACTGTGGCTTCTGCACAGCAACAAGAAATTAGTTGGGAACATCTGAGCACCAGTGATGCAATCCTTAATAAATTAAAAAAAAACCCAAAACACTCCTTTAAATATCCTGCCACAATATTGTGCCCATAAGACTGTGGCCAACTTGCAGTTGCCTTCAGATAAGAAAATCTTAACCACAAACAAGATTTTTACAAGAGCCCTAAGCACCATCTTCAGCAGATGGGTATAGAGATCCTGTTAGGATTCCTGTTTGGAGAACCCATTTTACCACCAAGCTAGAGGCTGCATAAAGACTAGGTAAGCCCTACCTGTATCAGCATCACTCTCATTTATTCCTTTCCCAACACCATCACCAGCAAAAATTCTCAGCACATCTGTTACTCTCCCAGCCCAACCCCTCTTCTTTATCTCCTCCCAGTAATCTTTGCACCTAAATAGGAATGGGAAAAACATTTTATCCAAGCATCCATTTTTCATCCTTTTGTCTCCCTGCATAGCTCCAAGGTCAGCATCTCCTGCAGCACGCGGCTTTCTTAAGTGGCAGGAGCTGTACAGCAGACTGACAAGAGCCTCAAAGATTTAGCTGCTGCATGAGAGTCGCTGCTGGCATTAGCAAATGCCAGAAGTGCGTTACTAGTTTCACCTCACTGATGTTAATTGGAAAATCTGTGACTAGCAATAGAGGTATCAAAGACATCTTCTGAATTCCAAGCTGGCAGTGTTGCGGTATGCTAGAACCAGAAAGAAAACAGTGTTTGTTCCACATAAAAATTCTAACTGTGAGCAGCCTGCAGGGATCCTCCCTCCTTGTCAGGAGAACTGCACCTCCACCATTTGCAGACAGAATTACATAAGCCAGTCTTTGGCAGACAGAGAAGTGCTTTGACCTCCAAGCATTCAACAGGAGATGCTGTTAATGAAATAATTTTAACCCCCATCATTCAGATAGGGGGCGATTCACTAACACTTGCCTCACAAAGTCTGAGCACCACACTACTCTGGGACCATCTTCTCTGACCCAACTTGACACTTCAGTCATATGTTAAGCTCTGAAGCATCTGTTCTGTAATAAACTGTTATATGGTTGCCAAGAACCTAAGCACTGTCTTTTTGGATGAGTATTACTAAGTTGCAACCCATAATTTAATACTCATCTGACATTGATGGTGACCCAACATTTAACGCAGCTTAATGCTCTTCTGATGCCACTGATTAAATTATTGCTCAGTAGTCCAGTTTCATAATCTACAATTTGCAAGGAAGCAAGACAGATATACAGGCACTGTCTCCTCTCACATCAGTGAATCAGTTTACTGGCAGGGAAAGGCTCTCTAATTGAAGTTAAAGGTAAGTACACTATAGTGCGTCATTCATCAGTATAGAATTTTGCTCAGATGCTTTAAGCCAATTATGTTATTATGAAAAAGCGAAGCAGGAAATATTCCTAAGCACAAGGGGAAAATATGGGTAAAAGCCTTGACCCAGCATGTGCAGTGACTTCATAACGTCCTGAGCACTGTCCAGGAAACTCATTCCTCTGGCCAACAGGAGTTTCTATTCATTTTCTCCCCACTAGGTTGTTTAACAGTTTGGTCACCGCTTAGGCACAGCTGTGAAAACAATCTTTCAGTGTTTGGCCTGATGCTATTGGATTCCATCCCAAAATGTCTCTCCTCTTCTTTCTGTGCACAGGATGAGGAAGGCTAGTTTGGACACATAGGATTAGAGGCTTCCACAGTCCAACTTAAATCATTAGATCCTAAAATTTTTGAGTTTTGAAAGAATTTTACCAAGTAAATTAGCAAGCTTAAATGTATATCTAAGACAGCTGGTAGCAATTGTACTTTCTAAATCTTCTCAAAGACTATTCCCATTCTGAGGAAAAAAACCACTCCATGAATGCCTAAACATTTTAAAACAACTAAAAACAGTTAAACAAAAGCAATGAGAAAGCAATGTTTTTAAAATACCTTGGATGAGAACAACTAGAAAAAGTTTATGAGGGCACAGGCATAAAAAACAACAATTTTTTTTTTAGCTTCCCAGATAGTAAACCTTTCATCCCAGATAAAACAGAGGCCCTCTGCAAGTACACAAGTAGTTTTACAGGACTATTCATTATTACATTATTTTCATAGCTACTGGCAACCCAGAAACATACCACCCTCAATAAAGCAACTAAGGAACAACTACATGCAAATTGAACGTTAGATGCTAGCACAAATACAATATTAAAGCTGCAGAAATAAAAAAGTCAGAATCAGAAAATCCCCAGAGTAAGCTTTTCAAGGGATATGTACAACAGATACACCGTAGTTCTCAAGTATGGGCCTCATTTCCTAGACCATCCATGATTTTAACTTCAAGGCTGTGAATACTCCTACTGAAACTAAAGCAGATCACACTAACATTTTACGTAAGTGTGAGCTTGCATATCTTAGGTGATGCAGCTTTAGTTCTAGCAGAAAGTTGTGGAGCTACTCCTGTCCTAATAATTTAATTGATATTACTGAAGGAATATATATATCAGACTAAATAAGTCCTTTACAGTCCCTCTCAGAAAATAATGTCATTACCTTAAAATATTTTGAAAATCTCAAAAGCATCATCATTTGGAGATATTTTTTAAAAGTTTTTCCATTAAACACACATTACTTGACAGTGTTAATTTTAGAATATATTCCAAAATTAATTCTATACAGTTTTAGACAACCATAAGGCCTATTGACTTCTTCCTTCATTTTAGTTTTAATACTGGCAAAATAACTCAATTCTAACTTTTTGTGAATTTGGTCTTCAAGAGTTTTCCATGCTTTTGAATGGAAAAATTGAATGTATTAGAATAGATGTTAGAATAGAATACACTTAAAATGTATTAGAAAAAAAAAATCTGCAAGCGTTTTGAACATTAGCAGCTGATAAACAGATTTCAAGGATTTGATCTCTTCAGAGAATCTCAAATCCTACCATGCTGTCTACAGGAAAAAGCTCTCCAGCCCAAAGCTGCACTGAAATCTCAAGAATCAGGGTCCCAGATGTCTCCTTGTGAGGTGCTTGTAACATCTTATGGTTTCTGACACCTTCAGATGCTTTGCCAAGGATAAACGTATTTTTAGGATTCTACAAGCTGTGCAGTATATACAATCCTTCTTCCCTTTTGCAAAGAAATATTTTCTCTATTGTCAAGCCCACAAAAGTATATTTCATTTTACTAATAACTGGCCTTTTTTTGTTTGCATCTTATTCTCCAATGTCACCATCTCCCTCCCTCTTACCACCAAGGTTGCACTTCAGCCAGATCTGCAAAGAGGTTGTATTTCCTATCATTGTATGAAGGAAGCTAAGCTCCAGAGAGAAGGAGATGATTTTCTTCTGCAAACCCAGTCCTCATGACTCAGCATCCTCTAAATGCCAACAGAAAAATATACCCCATTGGCATGCAGGAAAAACATAACAAGGGATTATTTTTCATGGTCAGGTTTCACAGTAAACTTTACCATTCAGCATTTATAGGAAAAAACGTCTCTTTTTCCTGCATCTCAGTTCTTCCCAAGACCTTTGACTGCAGAAGTCATCACCTGCAGTTAACTCACTGTCTTTCTCCATGGGTGGCTGAGGCAAAGAGAAAAAAGAATGCCTGAGCCCAGTCCCAACTCATCAGTGCAAGTAGGAACACCCACAACAGTCAGGTCTTTCTCATCCCCAAATTCCCTGTACAAATCCACTGCTCCTCCTCTCCTGTCCATGCCTTGCAGGGTGGATACCTTGAGTCCCCTACTGCATCCATTCCATCTGGGGAAGACTTTGGTGTGACTGTGGCCTGTCCCTACCCAAACCCCACCTGACCTCTGCCCAGAGCTCCCCTTCACTGAACAGCCACCCACTCCCCTCGGAACCAGGGGAGAAGCTGTAGGAAGCCACAGCCCCACCTTCTCACTTTTGCTCAGTGTTTCAGCCTGCCTCCTCCACTGTCCTTGGGATGGGATGCCATGGGATGCCTTGCCACGCACCACTAGGTACAGAGCTGGCTGCATGCTCCTGAAAGGCACAGCTAGCAGAAGTCATCATAGCAGCATGAATTCATTGTGAAGACATCTCCTGACACAGCTTGAGACGGGTCTTGGCTATTTAGAAGAGCAAAGGGAAGGAAGGGTTGATTAGCAAAGTTTCACTGGTATTTTCCAAGGCATTCCCTTCAGATTTCCCTGGAACATACTATTAAAAATGGATGCTTGGGTTTTTTTAGCTTTCACATATTCTGTACTTCTAGAACACAAGTACTTACATGAAAAGTATTTTGATTAAATGCTGATTTTGTGGAAAGGAACAGATCTCAGTTTAAGAAATAAGTCCTATAATTATGGATCCCTGAAAGAATTAGTTGTTTTATTTTATTGGAACCTTTTGAATATCAAGCTGAAAACATTATAAAAGTCTGTGCTTCGGTATTTTGAAGATTTCTGAGGCTTATAAATTTTCCTTTAATCTATAATTGAGAGCTCCATTTTAAACTTAGTCAGAAGTCTATTCCAAATAGCTTTTTAAAGAGCTAACTAGTACCAGGGAAGAGAAAAGCAATCCAATGAATTTGTCACCACTACAGAAAACTGCTGTATCACATTTTTATTTCATTAAATAGCAGACCTTTAGAAGATGAGAAGTCAGCAGTTTCAATCACGACTAAAAGTTCCACCTTTGCACCACACACTAGAAATGCCCAAACACATAGACGCAGTAAGAGGGGATCTTCCAAGCTCCTACATGACATGTAGAATTGTTATGCTACTATTTCAGGAGTTTAAAAACATTATTTAAGGGAGAAGAAAATGTAGTTTCCTCAGGGTAGTAATCTCTATGACTGAAATTGCTGCATCTCAAGTAAAATTGCTAAAGTACAATTTTTTCACTTAATTACAATTTTTTTTTTAAAGCATTCCACTAGTGACTACTCCTAACAAGAAAAGACACGGTGATTAAACGTTTCATGTCCTTTAATAGCTAATCTGAAGTGCTAATGAGTGTTCAAAACATAAGAGAACTGTCAGTTGTTACAGAGCTTCTCACCACACAGTGAAGCGATGAACAAACTTGACTCTTTTGCTTTGCTTGAGTCAGAATCAGAACATTGCAGACCTGGTGGCTTGAGGGACTGGTGACACAGAGGGACTCCTTATAGGACTGTCTTCCACCTGTCTTACCAGGTGTCTCGGCTCACGCCTACCCACTGAGAAGGCTCTCACTTTCCCCTGCTCTGCACAGTCCAAGGGCAGTCACCAATTTCAGAACCTAACTCTAATTAAAACCACAATATTACCACCACCACCCTCCCCCTGCCTTCCACAGATCACCCAACCTGAAAAAAATTCTCTTTGTTACCTGTGAGACTTTACCACTCCCTTTCTTTGGATGCAGGTCACATGCCAGGCACTTTGCCCCCAGTGAGCACATCGACAACTCAGGAACACTGCAGGGAGGCTCAGGGCTAGGGCTAGAGATGTCCCCCTGGCCCACTGGTGGCTCCGCACCAGAGCCACCTCCCAGAGTGACCCTGCTACACTCACCTTGCTCCCACATCACCAGATCGGTGCCCACACCAGTAATGCCAAAGAGAGACCCAGAAGGACCTTCTTTTAGTCCCTCTTCCAAGAGTATGAAAGCATCTCCACCTGCTCTTCTGGTAATCCACCTTCAGCCTATGGTAAATGTCATAAGCACTTGTCATCATATTTTCGCATTAGGAAATAAAACAAGAAAATTGGTGTATAGTTTATACAAGGCATTAGTTAATTCTGGTTTTCTATAATTTCTGTCATGATGCTTTTCCTACCAGTCTTGATATCATAATTTCTTTTATGCAAACTCAGAAACAGGAACAGTTTAGTCTCAAACTGTAAGATAATGTCATTTCAAATTTTTCTTGAGAGAGTCCATAAATACCCATTAAAATGTTCCTTTAGAAAACATCCCAAATACTGGTACAAAAAACAGCTAGAGCTTACCAGAATGTCAGCATTTACTAACATTATTAATAATGAGCACTCCTGGGGACCTCAACTGATATTCTGAGCTTCTTTTAAAACATGAACATACTGTACAGACTCACCAGATGATGTGGTATAATTCTCTTCCGAGCACTTCTAAAAATCTTTAAGGTCCTATTATAGCCCGACTCATAACTGGTGACTTACTGGGCAGTGCGTACAGAAGCCCCACCTGCCCCCAGAATAAACAGGATACAGATTTGGCCCATAGCCAATGCAACACCATGTACCAGTATTGTGTCACAGCTCTGCTATTTGTCATAAAGCTCTAAGGAACTTCTGAAATAGGTTTTGGTGGTATATTTGTTTATTTTCCATCAATATGAATTTGGTCTCCAGTGTCTCACTGATCAGTGTAACAGTAACACCTGCTGTGCAAGATCAAAGCAGACCTAAAAGTTACGCCAGGCAGGAATTTTATACTGAAGGGTTTCCTGTTGCTCAAAATAATTTAATCAGATAATCTATATGAAACCAAAAATTTGCAGTATCTCTCTTCTGTTTGTTCATACATTGCCTCTCTCTTTTCACATATGACAAACGAAGTTATACAGGGCCTACATTTTACAGAGCCTAAGACAAGAGGCACCCATTCAGTTGGTTTCTGGCACCAGGCCTCTTCCAACATACTGGGTTATGAATTACGAACAGTCTCTTCTCTCCTGCATTCAGTCAGAAAAATGGTGAAACAGATGAAAAAATGTGATGGCTTCTACTGCTCAGCCAGAAGTGTGAGCAATTACCACTGGGTGACCAGATCTCTTCCTCCAAATAACCTCCACAATTACCTACTTCACCTCATCTGATGCCATTCAGGCTGCAACATCCTCTTTACTCAGGGATGAAGAGAGGCACCTACTTAATCCTTCCCCATCCCTTACTTCTGGGCAGGTGGGGGTGCTTGGTCTTCACTCTTAAGACTCCTGTACTTACAAAAAGAACCAACTTGTTCAGTCAACAATATACTGAATAAAAAACTCATTTGTGAAATTTTAAGCTACTAATAATGACTCTTTTACTTTTCAGTGTGCTACAGAATCTGCATCATCATGACCACCAAAGACTTAATCAAGGGACTCTTTGATACCCTGGACAAAAGTTAATGAGGTTGTAAATCCTCAATCCACCCCACAGTTTTTGGCAGAAGATAGGAGGAAAAGCATGGTTTGTTTAGCAGGTGGCTTGTTCTTAACAGCTGATGCAGCTTCCCAGGTGGGTGAAGCTCCTCAGACCTCCAGGTCTCAAATCAGGAGTGACAGGCAGCACAGCAGTCTTCAAGTCCCACCTGTGCACGCTCAGATTTGTGTAGAAGAAATGAGAGCTCTGCAATGAGGATATCTCTGAACAAACAAAACATACAAGGCCTCAAGTAATTTGAAAGACATCAGCCACCACTGAGTGCCCAAGAAAGGACAATCCTGCTTCTTCACTAAAAAAGAGCATCTTTCCTTTTAAAAGGGTTACTAGAAAGGGATTATGGTATTGTAACAATTTCTTTATTTAAAACACATTCCCAAGCTTCATGTATCAAACTAAAGGTCACTCAGCTTAGCCTCCACATAAGGCAGAGGCATTCACCCAGGCAGAACAAACCGTATCTTAGGAAGCTGAACAAGACTGAAAATGTTTGCTGTCTTAATGATGAAAAAAACTTTGTATTTGCCAGTATTTAAAATGCCTTATTATTTCTAAGTTATACAAGTCCAAGAGAGCAGCATCCTACAGAACTAATATCAACAAGAAATGAATCTGTCAAAGTGCAAACAATTTCTGCCTAACAAACAGGATACATGGCGAGTAATATAACAGTGGTTTTAATTAGCTGGGCATATAAAGCTGTTAGAAGACAAATTTCTTTCATTAAAAAAAGCAGACAGTCAGTTAGAAATGCTTCAGTGCACCAAAAATAAAGATGACATAAGACACTAAACCTTCTCCCTCTCCTGTAACAGGAGGAGCCAGAGTAGCATCACCCAAGTAGCAGGAGATGAGCAGCCCCTTCTCTTGCTACTGCAATACTGGTAACTCCCCAGAAATGCCAGCAATAAAGGGGGTCCAGCAGCATAGAGGAAAAAAATTCAGCAGTAAAATGAACCATTTTCCGTAATATTGTTCAGGCACTTGGGATAAGAGTTTCTTGCAAAATTAAATGTAGGATATTTAAGTCCCTCCAGTACTGAGTACCAATGTTTTGTGTGTTAGCCAGAAATGGTAGCACGGTACCTGCAGCATATTGGGTATACATTATATTATAATGTAAAGAAAAAGTGACTAAGAATACGTGTGTATGTATAGTACACCTTTTTTCTCCCCTCCACTTAAGGGACTCCGCTTTCCACATCATACAATTGCATTCCAACACACAGGTCCCATTTTCCCCCCTGCTTTGGGCTGGAGGTGCACGACAAGGAAGGGCTACACCAGCTGATTCTTTTCCCAAAAGGGCCAGGGGCAACATCAAAAACATCAGCAAAAAGCCCACTGCACATATTATGAGCAGAAGACTTGGTCTGCCCAGGCCCAAGGAGAGAGACTCAGGCATTTAAAGACAGAAATTAGATGCCTGAATTTAAGATCACAGGGCATGATTGCAGGCAGTTTTGTCTGATCAAATTAAGATGGAGACAGACACATCCTTGCCTCCAACTCCTGTTGTTGCAGTGCCACCTGGGCACAGCAGCCAGGATGCTGAAGGAATTTAAGAGCACAGGGAACCTTAAACTCCCAGCCCTTGCACACAAGACTATTAAAAGATTCTGGATAAAATGAAGAACAAACTATAGACAGGCCTGGAAGCAAAGCTGGGAATCCAAGACTCCTCCTTGCAGCTAAATGGGGATTCACTGGACAGCAGTTTCTTATTTCTTAAAGTGGTTTTGTGAACAGAGATTACAAGATCTTGCATGAATGCTGGATTGTTCCACTTCAATTCAAAACAAGCCATTGTTCTGGGATGGGAAACTGGTTTCTGAAAAGACAAACGTCCCTTCTTGTTTGTTTCATTAAACTGGTAAAAGAAAATTTAATTCAAACTAAGAAAACTCATATTCAAACTGATCCACTGGAGAAAAACAATTGATATTTATGTGCTGTTGCCACTTTGCACTCATTACAGGGGCTAATGTTTTGCAAGACACATCTTTTAAACCTTCCTAAGCTTATTATTTACTATGTCCTGACAAGCATGACTTCATTTCATGAGCTGGCACACGTCCCATTGTGAGAACCTAATCTTTAATAACATATCCTAATTAAATATGCACATTTCATGCAAAAACCCATAGCTAAAATTCAGAACAAAACAAAAAAAACATTCATTTGACTCAACAAAGCAATTGGATTAGAGTGCACAGAGCAAACTCAAATATTAAGTCACATATGTCACAGCAAACAGTCATTAAGGGAAGGGGAAAAAAGGGTAAAAAAAACTCCAAAAAGCCAATCAGGCAGACAATTCTTTATAGCTGACCGTATCCAACCTCTCTGAACTCCCAGCTAGCTTACTCCCCATCTGTCAGATGAAAATAACTTCAAAAGAAGCACATTTAAGAACTCATCAAAAGTTCAAGTCAATTGTTCTTAGCATGCTTGATTCCACTCAAGAAGGGTGTGTTTTTCTACAGAAGCTACACGGATTTATTCTTCTCAACACTGATGGCATAATTTTACCATTAAACTATTTAGTATTTTGAGCAGTTCCACAGTGACAAAAAAATCCTAATACAGTGATACAGTGAGCATCAAACAAAAACAAAAACAAAAAAACCCCAAACAAACAAAAAAACCCAAAACCAAACCCCCCCCAAAAAAAGAAAAAAACAAACCCAAAAAAACCAACAAAAAAAAACACAACAAGAACAAACAAACAAAAATTTTTTAAATTACCTCTTGAGACTTAAATACCCAATCAGGCCACCAAAAAGCTACTTCTATCTATTTGCTCATTTCTGAATTACTGTAATCTGGAAGCCTCTTTCCTTTTAGTGAGTACTAATATATAGTGAGTCCTAATATTTGACATTTCTGAGATACTTTGAACTCAAAAACTTTGTGTTACAACTTTGTGACCTGCTATAATGCTTTCAAAGATTCTATAAAAAGAAAATTAGATACATTTATAATTTTATAAGCAATTTTACCATTGATTGAGACTAAACCCCAACACACATCAATCTTTGCCTTCAGAGATCTCATTGTAATTCTTTCTTGAAGTTTGATTTAGTAAGATTTATCAAAACAGTATTCTGCAGGAAACTCCTCATAGTATCTGAAAGCATGAAACAAGATGGTAAAGGCTTATGATTTAAAATTTTAATTCTTAGAATAAATACAAGTCAATTACCTACACCACACTGCTGAACACAAACAAAGCAAATGAAGTGACAATATTACAATTTCTACATCTTATTTAATCCTGCATGACTTTGTACTTACACAGATGAAGACTAATAAGCATGTTCATTTTCCCTTTGAATCTAAAATATCACCATTCCCACCACAGCCTACAATATATTGTCAACTGAAAAAACAAACGTTTTGTAATGTAGAGGTCTTTTAAACATTTTTTTAATAACAGACTGGGCAGAAAAGTTCGTATTAAGCTTTACCTTCTTTTGAAGTAGAAAACAAAATTTAATTAATTTGGGGTTTTTGAAGGGACTTGTCACATATTGAAGTTCTATTTTCAGTTATTCTATTACACAGAGCACTCATTCCTCTAAAGAGAAATTTGCTCAGATCTGCAGAGGTGAAAAACATTCAGGACATGCTGTTCTGCAGACTCAAGCCTCTTTCCCATAGTCACAGCACTTGGATGCCCAGGCAGTCACCTACAGGACATCACTGCACCCCACTTTGGAAGGCAACCATGTCAGGAAGACCCATCAAACCCTACAATCTGGTAAGAGAGGCAGCCACCAGAGGCAGGCATTAATTGCCCAGTCTGTTCAGGTCTACTCATGCATAGCTTATTAGCATTAGTTACCTCCAGTTTGTAATTGGATAGGTCACCACAGCTTACAGTGAGCTGTGCGACAAGAGATAGGATACATGAGAGAAACTAGATGCCCAAATAAGTAACAGGAAAGGGTTTTATCGTTCAGGACAGATCAACCAAAATATTGGTGAGCTCCTTGTAAACTAACTTCGTAAAATTTTAGTAACTGAAAAGAAACTACCTTTAGACCTTTGCAACAAATTTAATATTTTGTTCATCTAGCAAATACTATCTAGTACATACAGTGTATTTTCACAGAAAAGTGATTTTTGTCTTGTTTTGGTTTTTCCCAAGACCTTGGACTGGTAAACTGTTAGGACCAGCTTCAAATACTGATATTTCCATGAGGGAGATGGGGGCCAAGAAAATGGTGCCAGACTGTTTTCAATGGTGCCCAGCAACAGGACAATAAGCAATGGCCATAAACTAAAACACAGGTAGTTCCACCTTAACATAAGGAAAAACTTTACATTGAGATGGCAGAGCACTGGACAGGCTTGCCAGGGAGGTTGTGGAGTCTCCCTCTCTGGAGACAGCCAAAACCCACCCGGATACATTTCTGTGTCACCTGCTCCAGGTGACCCTGCCTCGGCAGGGGGGTTGGACTGGATGATCTCCAGAGGTCCCTTCCAACCCCAACAGTTGTATGATTCTACCACAATTCTATGGCTACCACTCCTTCACTGCCATGACTCTTCAGCTGTCTTATTCAAGCCAAGATAGTTATTAAGAACAACAAAACCAATTTATAAGAAAAAAACCCCCCACAACAACAAAAAACACACCCAAAAAATCGTAACAAACCAACAAGAAAACATGGTAATCCTTGTCCTTTGAAGGCTATGAACTATCCAGTCCTTTTCAAAAATGGGTTTACTTGCTCTTGAGGAGTCCTGTCATAAACCTGTCTTATTTTCCTAATGACAATCTGTCCTATGTCCTTCAAATATTCAGACTGACACTTATACAGAATTTTTTATGTGCAACAATTACACTTTCAGGCTGAACCTCTGTCAAATCCACATGCACAGCATGACAAATTATTCACACTACACTGTGCTCTTGGACTCAGTTAGCAGGACTCCAGTAACAGGCTTTTGACCCCAGACAGCATTAAACAGCTAAGATCCAGACAGTTTAAAACATACAATGAAATAATGACTGAAGTAACAAAAATTACATTTGTTTTTGAAGTCCAGTATCCAACAGAGAAATTACAGACTGCTGGTATTTTCAAGAGGACTTGTGGGGCACAATACTCAACACTGCATCAAAAAGCATTAACAGAAATTTAAGAAACACTAACCTCCACATTCTAGGTTAAACTAGCATATACTTTTATTTGAAAATATTTGAAGACTGCAACATTTGAAATAATTAACACCTCTTGAAAAGCAGTAAGGACCATTTTGTTATCCTGCATTTACAGAAAATTTTGGGAACAAGTAGAAGTGGACTACCAAAATAGAAACACACTAACACATGTGGCTTGGGTTCTTTTCCTACTAGCTATAATAAAATACAGTCTACCAAAAAGAGCCATTCTTGACCTCTGAAGAGAAATGGAGACAAAGGGAATGTGGTTCAGTTCACGATCATAAAGCAACAATAAACAAGACTGCCAATGCTGAACATTCAAGAAAGTACTTTTTGGATATCTCACAAAAAAGTCTCTAGTCACACTTCTCTCAGACTAAGCAAGAAGAAAATTGTTACTTGTTTAGTTTTAAAAAGGTGTACACAAAGCAGGACAAGTGCAGGTTCACAACAGTTGACTGTACACAAGGTAAGTGGTTTTTTCAAGAGCAACTTCTACTTAGAGTTCAACAACCCTCTACTGATATTTCTTGAAACAGAAAAATCTGGAACAAAACAAGGACAAGAACAGCACTGTACCTTGTGAATCAAGCTATCAGCTATATGAAAGCAACCAACAAAACTACAAAGCAATTACAGAAAGTAAGGCAGGAGCACGTCAGTAATGGATATTGATGAGGGGAATCCAGTTACAAAGATTTTAATTATTAACATGGAATTTAATTAGCATGCTAGAGGTAACTCTTCCACTACTACGAAGAATGTCAGCAAGCCATCAGCAACCACACCTGGTCAAGATTTCAGGTTGGCATCTCACTAAAATGACTAAGTTCTCTTGTCATTCCCATGAAGAGTTTCAGTGTTGACTCAGAGGGAAGAATGCCATCTAGTGAATTACTCAGACAACACTGGCATGTCCCACCTATATCTACCTGGCCTCAATATGCAGAGGAAAGTTCTCTTCACCTTCTCATTGACGTAAAGGTTATCAGGAGAGAAGGAAGGAGGGGAAGCCAGGGAAAAAATACCTATTTAAAAATAGGTCATTTATAGCTGTAGCTACTGGCAACTGGTGGATCTGGCCAAACTAAAAATAAATTCCACACTTTAACAAAACCAGTAATGTTATCAACTTCTTTACAGCTGACAATCATTCCCTGTGGGAGGAAAGAGCCCTTTAGAGGTGAGCCTGTCAGCTGCTCAGCTCTATATGTGGGTATGCTCATCCTTCCAAATACGAGAGGCCAAGGAGAGCTACCAGCACTTCCCACGCTCATGGACAACCTTAGCTGCCACCCCAACACTCCTCCAGACTATTCTGGCCAGCTCACACAGGAAGGTTTCATTCCACCAGTGGTACTAGGCCAAGAGGCACAGCCAGGGCCCCACCAGCAATATCTGAAGCTCTGTGAAAATGGCTTGTGCAGCTCTGCTGGACACCCTCTGACCACCCACATCCCACACCAGTAAAATCCTAGCAGAGGAGTCACCACAGCATTCACAAAGCATAACTCAACATTACCAAATATAGACCCTGTTCCACTTAAATCAATGGATGCTTGATGCTGATGTGAGTTCTAAACCATTTATTTTAAAAACTACTTGAACCTTCAGTTTAAAGGCTTAATTAATTCTCATCAACGTTTTTCCCTCTTCTTCACACAACAGAAAAAGATATCAATACAAAAGTATAGCACTTTGCATCTGACTATATTAAAATAATACACTTCAGCTGAATATAGTTTAATTAAGGCTTACTCTGGTGCAGTCCTATATAAATTAATAGTTTACTTGGAAATTCCCACCATATGGTACAGTAGTAGATGTTAATCATGTATGGCCAAACACTTTGAAGTTACTGTTCTAGCCACTTCATCTAAGGTCCCAAAGTGCCCTAAATTTCTACTTAAAGGATAAATTGGAAATGCCGAACATCCTACAAGATGACATCCACAGCTGTTTTCTTCAACATAATATTATTTGGCAGATAAGTAGCATAAAATTGGGTAGATTTTTAAGCATCCAGTACTATAAAATGACTTGCTATAGACAGTTCTGGATTCCTTTTGCATAAGAAATATGCCTGCATTGAAAACTTCAAGGAAAAATTTATTTTGTCTCTCAGATATCTGCTAAACCCCATACACAGGGAAAGCAAAAATGTGTATGTGAGGGGCTGCGCATTAAGCATTTCAGATCTTGGGTGCCCTAGACCCATGGACGTGTCTTCCAGCCCCTCATCTTTCAAGCGCAGGAAAGGAATGTTACAAAAAGTAGCAGAGGCTTGCTCTTGGACAATCAGCTATTTTAAATTTAAGAGGAACTTCCCTGCTAGGCCTGTCTCACAACAAGAAATTGACTGTGCTCTGAGCAGGTTACTGTGGCAATAGATTTCTTATAATATGAGCCTAATATTGGGCTCCCCAAATTTTTCTTCTGAAAAAATACAACTCATCTCCATCTCCTTACTTCAGCTTTTTAGAGAAAGCAGATGCATCTGAAAAGCTGGAAGACATCGGTGAAGAAAATGTGGTATATCTGAATTTCCCAACAAGGTGTTTCCAGACTGGATTTTTTAACAAGGTATTTGGGAACCCTCATCCTTCAGCATCTGTCTTGGTAACTACTCAGCTTCTAAACCGAAGGTTTAAAGTATTCATTAAGTAAATTATTTAAGCAATAAGTGTGAAAGCAGCACAGTTTTGCTTTATTTGGAGCTAAAAATCTAAAGTTGTTATCCTGTTGAAGGTAAGTGCTTGCTACAGGTGATTCTCAGTGCAGTTATGATTCAATGAGGATATTGAAACTTCTTGGAAAAAAACCAGCAGTTACACAGAATGGAAGCCTTGAAGAATGAGCTCTTTCTCCTTGTCACATACCTCTGAATACAAGCCCATACGAGGGGAAATTTCTCAGGAAACAGGGAGAAGTTGCTCCTTATTCCTCTGGAAAATGGTAACAAATATTATTACTTGACTCTGGGAGATACAGAACAATCAGAAGCAACAGCAACTTAACTGAGATTAAATGGTTATCTACACTTCTGCAGATCAGACAGAAAGGCTAGACCATTTGCCAGTTTGGGGTTTAGAAGATAAAACTGCCAGGGTTATTACTGCTGCAGTGCTTAAAGACAACTACTTGCAAAGATTCTAAAAATACATCTGTATATACATTTCAATCCTCTCATCTGAAAAGTGATCTGGTTTATATTGCTGCCTTGCAAAATTCTTGACACCCATTAACCAGAAAAGGCATTTGTAAATTGCTTGGTTTAATACTGCACTGTGCAAATAAATTTGAATAAGATCAAAATACAGAGCTTTACCGAACTGTTGCAAAAAAACCACTCGAGAAAACATATTGTGAAGCCATATTTAAACTAACAGATGTTTCAGAAACAGAACAATATGTTCAAACAAGATAAAGGTGTAAATGGGCAGTGCTATAAGAGTTTCACAACTAAGCACATCAATTTCAGTAGCGACTGAGATGACCTCATCTAGGAAAGCTCCCTCCTAAAACGATCATAAATTTAGAAATGAATTCTCATGTTATGCTTAAAATTTGGCTGCATGAATTATTTGCAGAGTGGCTGCTTATGTAACATCGCCTTTGCTATGGCAACACTCAGCTGTTAGGCTTTGACACATCCCAGTTGCAATTGCAGTTTCATTTTCTGCTGATAAACAATGGCAGGAGAGGTTTTCTAATCACACAGAAAGATGCTCTAAAACACATCACTGTGATTGATGTGGCGGCCACTGATACTGCTGAAATCCTAACGTCAGAAGGGCAAGCAAAAAGTGCGAGATCCACAGGAAAAATAAACAAACTAGAGAGAGAGAGATCTTCCAGCACTGTTTTCAATACAGTTATAAGCTGGAGTCCTTAAAACTAAAGTTTGGAATAGTGCAGTTTGACTCTTGACAACTTGTCTTCATATAAACACCCCTCTCTAAAAAGTCCCCCACTTTGTCTGACTAAAATTCTTGTTACTTTCTTACAGAGTAACTATCTGTAAATTAAAGAGTTGCGAGTTCATCAAAATTGAACTCAAGCTATGGCACTATTTCATGTTTTTCTACAGCTTTTTTTGCTAGGCATTACAGTAAAAGTCATAAATCCATTTAATAGCATCACTTCAAAGCTAATGGAGTACTACATGTACCCTCCGATGCTGTAAAATTTGTTTGTTTTACATTGGAGAAAGAAAATAGTGGTTTAATGCTGACAAATATTAAAACGCCTGATCTATTCCACATATGGCACTTACCAATGACTATTAAGTTGATGACTATTCTGAAGCTCATCAGTCACCTACACACACTCTTCAGAAGGAATTGAAGTTTCAGAATCCAAGTGTTTTTTATACTCTCATCCAGATTTTGTTTCCCTGAGACAACTCAGCCTTTTCCATATTATTTCTAATAGTCACAATAGGGCCCTGCCAAAATCAATGTGAAGCGAACTAGCATATGAAAGAACCTTTAACTTAATAGACCACTAGAAGACAAACTAAAAAAAGATGGACGAAATTGAAAGCCCTAAATGAGGCACATACATTTGTGGAAGCACACCTCACCACGAAGTAGGTGCTCACATGGCTTTGTAGCACTGTAGTCCATCATGCACTCCAGAAAAAGCTCACCGCTAAACTTAGTCCATGTCAGGCTTTACAGAAAGCCATGGCCAAAAATGAGGTAGGTCTGACAGTGACCCTGAACACAGGATTCACCCTACCAGTTTTTAAGGCCTAAACCCATTTGCTAGATCCCAGCACTGCGAGAGAATTTGTGACTTCACTTTTGAGCTTCCCTGTTGCTAACTAATGGTTCAGGAACTGCGGCAGAACCCTGGTGCTGCCACAGCAGTCCTACGGCTCTGCACGTGCACAACCAGGAGTAGGAGGATCTCCATGGCAATATTGTTTTTAAATCATCAACTATTGGAGTATTTAGTGTCAGAGCATTCCCACAAACTCTTGTATTTTCTTGATGAAGAACACGTAATTCCCACTGCACCAAGTGGAGCACCGTTGTTGGCAGCCCATGATGACTCTGCAAACACACATGCCACTGAAAAGGGACATGAACTGCAGCACACAAAGAGCAGAGAGAAACTCAGTTCTCAAATCCATGAAATATTCAATCATCCAGATGGGGAACTTTTGCACTCTGCTTTCACTTTGCTAGCACATTCACATTTCTGCTTCTCTCCTCCCAGTCCTTCTAAGTATTTGCATCCTTCTAAACCCCAGAAGGCAGAGTAGACTTTATAGACCTAAAAAGCACCCATTCCCTAGCATTAGAAGCCTTTAAAGGCAACCCCATGCCAGCTTCTTGAATACAACTACCATTAGAACAGCTTAGGCTGTATGAGCTTCATATAAGTCCTATGAGCTGTCATCCAGCAAGCAAAAAATAAATATTTAAGCTTTGTTGAATAAAGTAATATTGATTCTTTTTCAGGTGGACTGCCTTTTGGAACAGATTCTGCCATTGAGAGATTGGTACTGAACTAAAATTAGAATACTGTTAAAAAAAGCAAGCCCTTATCAAAATACAGCAATTATCAATAACCTCAGACCAAAGAAGTTAAATTAGAAGACTCAGTTAAAAGCATCCTAACATTTGATACATAACTGAGTGTCTTCGAGTGTTCTCAGAGCCTCAAAAATCCAAAACACATCTGGCATGTTCTCCTCCTGAATGAGTGAAAGCCATGACGTTTGATGATGCTCGCCTGTGTGACGTGTCAACATCTTGAGACACAGCAGTGGAATCCAGAGATGTCCTCCAGAGGGGAGGCAGAGGAGGTGACTGACACACTTTCAGCTCACTGATCCATACAGGACCTTTAAAATGAGTACTGAATATACAAAAGCACAATAATACATGGTTTGAATCAATTTAAACACTCATTTTATCCTCCATGTACAATATGCCATCCTGTGGGAGAGATGAGCTAATCTATCTACTCTTTTTCCAGCTCTATGGCAGTTAATCTTCTGTCTGTAGGTTCACTTTAAACCATAGAAAAATCATATGCTGACACAGGCTCCCCTCACTTTGTCCCTTTCATTTGAAAAGTTTTAACTGGTACTTGGTCCACAACTCCTTATTTTCACAGTCAAAATTTGTATAACCAACTCCTGCTACAACTCTGTAGCTCATCTGCACTGGTGTTAGGCCATTAAAGGGATCCACAGTGTGTATGGCGAGAAATTAAAAACTGACAGGATACTGGAGAAAGCGCATTTATTCCACAAATACCCAGTCTTGAGCCTGTTCCCTATACAGAAATCCAGCCCAGAGCTTGGTACTTTTATCTAACCCCTTTGAGTGGAAATACTTTCCCCATGTTCATTTCTCACATCTTATAATTTCAGGCCCAATGCTTTATCACTACCCAGAACAAAATGCCACTGAGGTAATGGTTCTTTTGCCTAAATAAAGAATTCCAGATGAGGCCTTTTATTGCAAATGTTCAGGTCATACCAACAAGACCATCACAAAAACACTGAGAGCAATAAAATCTAAAGTGTTTCATTTCCCCTTACTTTCAGATAACTGTAAACAATGTTGAACGGTAGGATTTTCCTTTTTCAGGAAAGATTTTGTTTTGAACATCAAAATCTATTTGGAAGAATGCTCTTTACAGAGCTGCTCTGAGCAGGCATATGACATAGCAGGGCGCTTACTTCAAGGAAGAGGTTAAAACCAAGTTCAACATTTATAAAATAACCCCCAGTAAGTCAGCAGAATATTCTCACATCTTGAAGTTTAATTTAATTTATGCAAACCGGACTTGACTGCCACTAATGCAAAGACCCCTACTGCACCTCTCCCAAACTTCTCATGACAGACGCATTCATGTTTTACTCATCAAACTGTCTTGAGTACCTCTTAAAACACAAATAAGCCATTTTGGGGACTTTCAGAAATGTAATTTGCTGGAGACAATACACTTAAAGCAGTAGAAGAATATTTCTTCATATGGATTTTACTAACAATGTTTGCAAGACTACACATTATAAGTAAGGAAAACAAAGCTGCTGCAGCAAAGACCACCTGCCCTTATCCACTACCAGCCTTTCTCCAAACTCAGCAAGGTGTGACCCATCAGGCAGGAGCAAACTTGCCCACAGCTACTGCTCATACTCGTTTCAAGGCTCAACTTCTGAAACTAGTGTGGCTACCTAGGTGGTTTTCCTCCAAGAGTGCTAGTCACAGGCAGGTGCTTTATCTCCTTGCACCACCTAAATGAAGGTTCATGTGCTACACATAATACAAAATTAAGAAATGGAAGCATGAAGCAACATATATGCCTTCTCTCAGTAAAAAGGAAAGTCCTCCAGAGAAACAATAAAGCATTCATGCCAAAAAAACCAAGCAAGTTAAACACTAAAAAGCAAGCTTCATATTCCAGAAAGTAGGCACAACTGCAATATCTGCTTTTTTTCGGGGTAAAGTTTACATGATTATTTTTAAAAGATCTACAGCTCTGAATGTTAGTCACAGGTTTCTAACTACAAATCCTTACCCAGCTGCACAATTCTTAATACTACCATTTAGCCTGTTCTTTTAAAATTACTGATCTTATAATAATGTAATGCAAAAGCAGAGTATGAAATGCACTTCACCTGTCATTTATGAAAAGTATTTCATGTATTACATTTTTAAAGTGTTTTAAAAATACATTATCTGCAAATTCATTATTTTTTATGTGTTGCCCAAATTATGGGGGAGGTATCTCAGGCATTGATTAGAAAAAGTCCTACATAATCTTTTTTTTTTAGAGGTAAAAATGTTGGAAGCTAAATAGCTGTAAAAAACATTTTGAAGTTGAAAAGGGCTTGCTTTTAATACTGATCATCTGTAGCTCCTTCAAGTTTTTAATTAATATTTACTAATTTCTCAGGATACGAAGTATTACATCATTCTTTTTGATTATTATTCAAAATATATATAGAGAGAATGCTTCTGAA
Organism: Mystacornis crossleyi; assembly: GCA_013400655.1. NCBI lineage: Eukaryota > Metazoa > Chordata > Aves > Passeriformes > Timaliidae > Mystacornis > Mystacornis crossleyi. The sequence continues at coordinate 133,643 of VYZQ01054188.1, read as the reverse complement.
ACTGCAAAACTATGTATGTTACTAAATACAATTATAACTCGCCAGTTATAAATGCCAGGATTGAATAACTGAAAACATATGCTATATGCCTGAAATTTTAAGGATGATGAAACTGTCACATTAGTAGCACACAGACTGTTATAGAGAACTCCCACAATGTAGCAGTTGTTCAAAACTTGTATCCATCCAGTCATTCTATCTTTATAAAAAGATATATAATACTAGATGGTGATTTATTCAAAACACAGCTGCAGCCTAACTTAAAGGTAATAAGAAAAAAAAACACACACACACAAAAAAACCCACAACAAAATACCTTTTCACATTACAGCATTAAAGCCATGTCAGAATGGCATGCACACAGAATAAAAGAAAAGCGTTTCCAAAAGGTCCAAATTTTATTCTCATCTGAGTTTATTCGAGAGGAGGACAGGTGAGGGAGCGGGCGGAGCGGAGCAGCGCAACAACCACACTCAGCCCAGAGCCCAGACTGTTCGTGCTCCTTCAATCACGGATCTTGAAGTGTCGCCCCTGGGGAAGGGGACGGCGATCGCCTGACGCGCGGGCCTTCGGCCCGGCCAGAGGAGCCCCTCACCCAGCACGGCGGCTTCCCGGCAGCGGGGGGGAGCGTCGGGGCCCCCGAGGGCGCGGACTGACCCCCGGCCCCGCCGCCCCCGAAACCCCCCTGGCCGCCTCCTCACGGGGGAGGTCGCAACCCTGTGCCCCCGTCCTCTAGTACGGGCGAGCGCCGCACGTTCGGCTGAACTTTTATTCGCGAGTCGTTCGGCGCCACAGCCGCCGGCAGCAGCCGGACACGCTCCCCGCGCCCCTCCGCTGCTGGGGGCGGCTCCATCGCACACCGCGGTCGCCGCCCGGGAGCACCCCGGTCTGCCGCGGGCACAGCCTCGCCTCCGCCCCCGGCCCCCTCCCCGGCTCTATGGGCAGCCGGGGATCGCCAGCCACCGCCCCCGCTCTGAGCTCGGGGCAGGAGAGCAGCGCGGCCCCCGGCCCCAGCGACGCGGCCCCCCGGCCCCAGCGACGCGGCCCCGACGGCCTCCCGCCTCCCTTCCCAACCCAGCCAAAGCGTGCGAGCTGCCGGGAGGAGGGATCCCGGCGCGGGGGAAGCCACGGAGCTCCCCGTACCTGCGAGGCGGGGGCGATGGGAGAGGGCACCGCGCAGCCCCGGCACCGCTCCTCACCTTTCATCCAGTCGACCACCTGGCTCGGCGACCACTTACTAACGGGCTCCATGATGAGGGCCATGGGCGGCTCGGGGCGTGCGGGGCTCAGGCGGCCGCCGCTCTCCGGGCGAGGCTGTGCGGGGCGGAGGGACCGCGCTGCCCGGAATCCCGGCGGCGGGAGGAGAGAGCCGCTATATCCCCGCTTGCCTCCGCTCCGCTCGCTCGCTCGCCGCCTCTATGCCTCTCTGGGGATTTCAGTTCATGTTGCCGGCTCGGCGGGGAGGGGGGGGAGGAGGAGGAAGAAGAAGAAGAAGGGGGAGAAGGGGGCGGCACGCTCCGACGCCTCCCGCCCCCGCGAACCCGCGGGCAGCGGCGGCGGCTCCCGGCCCCGCCGAGAGGTTGGTCCCCGGCGGCGGCGAGTGGGGCACTGGCTGGACTCTGCCCGCTCCGGTGCCTGGCGGCTCCCGCGGCTCTCCGCGGCCGCGGCTGCTGCGCCGGTGTCTTTTTCTCCTGGCGGAAATGACGAGGCGGCTCCTGCCACCCGAAAATATCTCCAAGTGAAATGGGAAGCGACACCCGACGGCCGCCCGGGGCGGGGGGAGCGGAGGGGGAGCCGGGATGACTCGCAAGGTGCCGCCGCCGGCGGGAGGGGGGTCTGGGGCGGCGGCAGCAGCGCCGAGCACCTGCTCCCGGCGGGCCGGGCAGTGGGGGAGCCTGCGGGGGACCGTAGCCAGCTGTACCAAGCTGGCGCTTGGGGTGTGGGTTTGTTGGATTTTATTTTCCCTGAATTAAGCATCGCTGCGGGGGCGGGTAAAGTATTTTTTTTCCTTTTCTTTTCTTTTCTTTTTTTTTTTTTTTTTTTTTTTTTTTTTGAGAGAGCGAAGCCCGGCTGTAAAACGGCAGTGATGGACGGTGTCGCCGGGCGCCCCGAGGGAGCCGTGCCAGCAGCACCGATGGGCTGGCGGCATTTGCCCGGGGTCTGCGGGCGGCCCGGGGAGGGAGAGGAGGGGAGCTGCACCTTGTTGTTTCCCTGCCTCACGCCGAGGGTGCGGTAATGGGGCAAACTGGAGCGAAGTCAACCAGCAGAATGGGGTCAGGACTTTGGCGACCACAGCATGGAGAGAGCACCGCAGGTGCTCCTCTGCCCTCCCTGTCCTGAGAGTTGCACCACGAACGTATGGAGGCTGCAGGTGTGAAAATCCACCATCCCTGCAGCGGGTCATCATTGCTGGAGCTGTTCGTTTTCTCCCCATTCTGTCTACCCAGGCTGCATCATACTGGAAGTTACCCCAAAAAAGGCAATTCCCATGGGCCCTGTGGCGCAGTGTCTGTTGGTAGGAACCCCTCCCAGGTGCAGAACGATGCCTCCTAGGATGACTGTGGCACCCTTTTCAGGCACCCGTCCTAGGAGTCTCTGCTCTGAGGAGGTGGCACTTCCCTCTGGAGCTCCAGGCAGAGGATAGTGCTAAAGGTTATTTTCCTGCTGGTAAGTTGGCTAATGTACAGCTTTGCCTGCATTTGCATTTACCCTCCTTCTCCTGCCAAGGCTGAGGCAATGACCATCGAGTTGTTCCCTCTGACAGTGCTGGCTGCGGAATGCCAACTGCTGATACTGACATTTAATATCTGTATGTGAGGATAAAAGAGGATTCCCTCAGCCCTGAAGTGGTAACAGCAAAGGAATCAATTCCTTTGCATGGTATGGGCAGTGCCAGAAGCTTTCCCACTTCGATAGGTGAGGCTGAAGTAGTAGTGATGAGGGGCAGTAAAGCACCCATAGGGTTGGTAACACCTCTCCCTGAAGACCCAGGAGGAGTCTCCCAACCATTGTTAGGTAGACTTGATTCTCACTTTCAAGGTTGTACTTATTTATCTTTGAGAAGAATCTTATTTTTACTGAAGACTGGGGCTTGCACACTGTAATTTTCCTTGAATTTGGCTCCAGTCTCGTGTCTCCTGTGTCACATTCCTGCCAGCACACTGATGAGGGTGTCTACTTCTAAAGAGGTTGTGTTACTTAAAGCCACAGAAACAATAAACTCACTTGCAAACTAAGGCTGACTTTTTTCCGTGTGAAAGGTTTGAAAGGTATGCAGGATCCTTATATACTGAGTTATTGTTGTTGAAAGAGCATGTCATAATTTTAATTAGAAACCAGTAGTTTGAAAGGTTTAGAAGTATAAATATGCAAGATCAGACTGAAGCCTGGCATGTAATTTATAACACCATTGTGTAATTCTCATTGGGCTGAAAAGTTCTTCATGGGTGAGGACAGGGGAAGTAGGTTCTCAGTACATACGTATGAAGTCCTAGCATTCATAATTATGCATGCCCTGGGATTCCTATAGCTTGCCAGCGTAATTTGCAGCAAAAGCAAGTTTTTCAGTAAAGCATCTGTAACCCAGTACTGTCCCCATGGTCAGTATCTATTACTTTTAAAGCCCCTTTATGGAGATTTTATCAAGTTATGGGGTGCTAAAAGGGAGTTTACTCTTCCACTTCAGTAAACAGATGAAGTGCTGAGCATGGAATCTAATTGCCTTTATGTTTCTTCTCACAGAGCATAGCCATATCATAAATACTGGGGTAAATCCCACTGTTTTACTTAGATCTTGTTTCAGTTTAACTGACGATTGTTGGCTTGGCTATGGTGGGGAGGACTAGTGATGATAAAGTTATCCACCCATGGTATTTAACTTGGTGACCTATTACAGCAATGAATTCTACAGTCAGGACATGTGCTACATAGAAGTATTTTTTTAATTTGCTCTAAATTTATTGCTGCCTGATTTTATTATTGTTCTCTCTTTCTAGGGTAAGAAGGAGAGCTGAATGACTTTTTATGCTGACCTTCTAAAACTAAAGTGTTTCAGCCAAAATGCTTTAACCAACATCTTCTGGCTGTTTTCATCTTTCAGTTTAGTGGCCTTCCTCTTGCCATCGCACTTGTATGAGTCAGGCCTTTTACGTAAAGTGCATGGGACAGTCTCCTGCAGAGACACTGAACTAGGGAATTATGTCTTAACTCATCTTTTAGAATTACCCTGATCCATACAGTGCATAAAAAATTACTATGTTTAAAAATATGTCTAAATATACATGTTCTTATTAGGAAAGACTTAATTTATTAGTTAGTAAATGTAAAAGTCAGTGCACAGTAAAATTCACTATTGAAAGAAAAAGAACAGGAGTAAGTTTAAAATTGAACTACAAATCTGAACTCAGAAGTGTAACACTAAAAATATACTTAGATGTCTATCTCTGAGCAGCCATGGATATGGATGGACAGCTTCAGCAGGTAAGTTTGAGCACACACACCTCCTGAATGAGCACCTCAGACTGCAAGCTCACAGAAGATACTGCTTTTCTGTCATGGTACATTATCAAAAAAATAACCTCCCTAGAGCTCAACTGGCAATCATAGCTGCTACAGCAATACAGATTGAAAATAGTACCAGTAAATAGTTCAATTCTGTCTAATAATGTACTTTTTGTGCTTCTTTAATCAATAGGACAACTGAAGTAGTGCACTGCTCATCCTGAACAATGGCGGCAGCTAGATCCAGGTTCTAACAATAGTACACTGAATAGGCATTTGTTTTATATGTATAAAGCCAGACTCTACAGTGGGTATCAGTGATGAATTACAAGCCCAACTGTGGGTTCCTCAGAAACTTCATGGACTTTTTGCTAGAGTAACTAAAAAACGTGCAAGATGCTCAGAAATGACAATTTGAAATCTTGCCCTGAAGTTAGGGAAACAAATTTAGCTCTCAAAAGATGTTTCTGGTGCTGGATACTAAAGCTCTTTCTTAGGTGGGAGATGAAAACAAGTGGAGGCAAGTTAGCAGTAACTAAAGCTGAGGTCTAATAAAAACAGTTGGAGTAAAAGAAGGCAATAAAAATAAGCAAAAGCAAGCAAAGTGAAAAAAGCTAATACTTTACATTAATAAAGTTTGTTTGTCTTTTGATAGCAAATAAATTCCTGATTTTTACAAATGAGGCTTTATTTGATAAGAATCAAGCTTTTCCACTGGTATTAGCTCGCGCTGCAAATATGTGCTTTAGATGCCATATCTGCATCACTAGAGAGTATTTTATTCCACAGCTTGCAGCAAGGTGTAAAGCAAGTTTCTCCTCTCCTTAAGGGGAGGGCTGTTGTCTGTCCTCTGTTCCCCAGAGCCTTTTTGCCTTCAGAGTGGTGCCTGAACTGGTGCCTCAGCAGGGAAAGGATTGCTGTCCCTGCTAGGGCTGGCATCTTCCAAGAGGAAGGGGGAAAGACGATTAGGGGGAGGGAAATAAAAAACAGCCTTGGTGCCAGCGGCCCGTGGGCAAGTAAAGGAGGCAGAGGAAGGTTCATGATCAGAAGCACAGTAAGGGTAGCCTCTGAGAAGGGTAGACACGGGGCAGTAAAGAAAGTTTAGAGGAGCGAAGGGGCTTAGATGCCGTTGAAGACCTAAGGTGATTTAGACTGGGGTCTAAATCTGAACAGTTGTCCCTGGAAGTGGAGCATGGGGAGGTGGGAAGGCCTGGGGGTGGGAAGGAGGCCCATCCCAGCTGACAAAAGCAGGTGGTTGTCTTGCCTGTGCCTCGAGGGTCTGCATGGCCCACCACCCCCCTGGCAACTGGCCACTGCTTGCTCCATGGCCATGGGCAGCCTCTACCTACAACAAAGGTGACAAAAAGACAATGAGCCTCCAGTAACGTTGGGCCTACATTGGAATCTTGGTGTTCCCTCATTTCTGACCACTCATCATCTTCAACTCGCTTGAAAACACAAGTCTTTTAAAGCGTTTCAAATGCAAATATCCTACCCTTAAAGTATATGCCTTACATCCCTGATAGTTTAATTTGACATAAAT
>VYZQ01054188.1:117010-127559 GCA_013400655.1 Mystacornis crossleyi | reverse complement strand
GGGAATGTTGTTGTGCAATTGATATTATTTTGTATAATCAGAAATAGAAATCATAATCCCCCAAAGATGTTTAATAATATAAAGTATTCAGGACTCAATTAAGGCTATTAAGAGATTAGAAATTAGATTAAAAGTGGCTAAAGGGTAAAAATTCAAGGACTTCAAACACCTTTTGTAATACAAAGGCTCTTAAAAAATGAAAAGGCTGAGAATTTCCCCAGGAAATTCCTATCATTTTAATTAGGTTTCTTCATTTAAAATAAAAAAAGAAACTACACATTTGAGTCCCATTTCCTCTCTCAAGCAGTGGACTCAAGTAATTGCCTGCTGAGACCTCCTCCTTTCCCAGTTTTTGGGGACGTGCAAAGGTTTAATAGGTTTTGACTACCAAGTGAGAGCACCCCAGCATTCTGATGTGTTCTCCTGCTTTGATGCCTTCCAAAGAAATTCTCCCAAATTTTCATGTGGTGGTGGAAATTAGCTTTCCTCTGATCATGCTTTCTCTGGCCCAAACTGTATCCATTTATCATTTCCTTCCATCAAGTTGCTGGTTCCTTTTGTCACTGAAAAGGAGATGAACTCCTGGAAACATGGAAAGCTCTTGTCTTTCTGCATCTCATGGTTTCTCCCAGCTGGTGCAGCTTCACAACAATGGGAAAGATGGGAAAAAGCGATGCTGCCATGAGGAAGGTCCAAGCCAGTGGAGTGGCAATGGATATGTCCCTGCAGATCCAGAGGGTTTTTCAGTTTTTCACTGGCCAATGAGTTGGAGCTGTGTGGGGACCTGCCATCTCAAAAGAACAGTTTTCTGTTCCTTTGCGAAAATAAATACACAGAGGTTGTGCTATGTGGGCCTTTTCATTTTGTGTTTTTCAGGCACAAGCTCGTGGAGGCTGTTTGTTCATCAGCTGGTCTAAGGCTGCATCTCTACTACTGACACACAAATGCCCTGCCCTGAAGAATAAGAAACCCAAGGGAAGTGCGCTTCTGTGCTAAAATTATGTAGAAAAATATAAAAGAAAACAGCAACTAATTACTAACATCGGGTTCCCACTCATTATTAGTATCACAAATGTAAAATGGCTGCCAACAAGATTCAGCTTGGAAATATCATTAGAAGGAAATGTCACAGTTTATTCCTGGTGATAAATGCTATTTTATTGCCTTTGGAATAGTTGGCTTGTTTGGCTAAATGCAATGGGTGGCTCCCCTTGAGGTGTATATTTCTACTGATGAATTCATATTGTCTGAAGAATAATAAATATCTGATAATTTTCTAATCAATCCTGAAAATATTTAATGCTTCCAAAGAATGCAGTCATCTAAATTGCACACTGGAGTACAAAAGAAAAAGAATAATGATATGGTAATTCAAAAATGGCAAAATCATGATGAGGAGGGACATTTGTCAGTATACTCAGAAAAGCACAATCTATCTCCCTGGTAATTTGGTGGAGTACAGAAAGTATTACATGCCATATTACAAGTATTACATTTTATTTCTGACTTCAAGAATCGTTACCATATGTTCAAAGTCAGGCATGAACTCTTAAATATAGCATGTTCTTTGTGCTGTGCGGGCTTCATCCTGCTTGGACGGTATTTATTCTGAAAAAATTAAAGAGAATATAAATCCTCCAGTGCCAGAAGACTTCATATCAGCCAGCTTTTGTGGATGAACTGGACAGCAATAATTTGGCTCCTACTGACCAGGGAGACTTGATAGGTCTCCTTTTTTACTCACACGTAACAATTTTCTCTAAAAACTAATTATATGGAAATAGTCCTGAATTTCAAGACGCATTTATTGCTTTCGAAAGTATTTTACAGGAAAAGGAAAAAAGACACAAGTTTTCAAATACTCCTGCTGTGCAGCAGCTTACTGATGTTACAATTAAATATGCCCTGATGTGTGCTGATAAGGCAGTGATTAGAAGTTATTTGAGATTTAATACATGCAGCTTCATGTTTACAGCTAGAGAAATTACGACCTAAGGTCCTCTAATATGAGTTGTCCTCCCCCAGCCCCACGGTCTTCCTGGAGGTATGTTTGGACTGTACATAGACCTAAAGGTTTGTCCATATAGTGTCACATTAAAATCAAAGGGAATTTTGGGAGTCTAATGGCCAAATCAAAAGAATGCCTGCAGATCAATGTTTACCAGAGTGCATGTTAGACTTAAATACACAAAGTGTTCATATATCACATCATTAACATGGTTTGGACTTTTCTATACCATCACCTTCTTGTTGGTCTTTTTGTACTGCTGTTTACAGCCAGACCTGGTTAAAGCACAAGAAACAATTATAAGGTAAAGGACTATTGTTATTATCAAAGGGAAGGATGAGGAATATTTTTGCAAACTTTTCTAATGTTAAGGAATGTTAAAAAGTGTAATAATGAAGGAAAAGTATCAGCATAGAAAGGAATGATGGGTCAAGATGAAAAGACAGCATTTTGAAGGGAGTAACGGGGAATACACTACAGGAAGCAATACAATAATCAGAAGAAAATATTACAAGAAATTGGGAAGAACAAGAAGCATAAGAGGAAATGAAAGCATATATAAGTATGGCTCAATCTGTCGGTACAGTTAGAATTAAGCGTAGGGAGGGTTAAAAAGAGTGAGAAAGAGTTCATGAAGTCAGAAGATATGGCAGAGTATTAAAACTGGGAGAAAATAAATGAGAAAATATGACTATATTGTCATCAATGCTAAGAAGTCCAAAATAAGGACAGATTTTAGAAGGAAGCTATTTTTAAAAGGCAGGTAGATTGGACAGGGTGGATTTGAAATACTTAAAGTGACTCAGTAGGAATTCAGCAAAGGATAAGTAGTTAAAATAACACTAATTACTCAGAGAAGAAAGCAAGCTCCTCCCAAAGTGCTCAGCAAAAGCTTTTTGTTGTTATTTTTCTTGCTCCTTGTTGTACTAGAGCTAATGAATTGAACTCTGCTGAATTAAACGTGCCTGACTCATTCTCTAGCACTGGTCTCAGCTACTACAGAGTGGCTTATATCCGTAGCATTAAATAGCCTTTACCTCTGAAACTAAGTGGTTGCGCATAGCCTGTATGTTTCGAATGGTTCCTGGCCATGTTAACACTCCAACAGGGCTTGGGACTTGTCCGGGGGGTGTTAGCTGTGCTGGGCAACATTTGAGCAGGTTGGTGGCACAAGCATTCTCATGCCTGGAAATATTCCAAGACCTTGATAGGTTTCCTCCTAGGGAATTAAGGACGGAGCCTACATTCATACCACAGGCTCTGGAATTGCTTTCCATGTCTAGGTTCATGCTCTGCTCTACTCTGTCTTGAAAGCAGCATCCAGTAGGAGAAGCCTTGGCTGGACAGTCTCCAGCTGGTCTCCCAATCCCTGTACTTTGGCAACCAAAGATCAGGGATGTACTGGAGGTGCCATAAATCCCAAAGGAGAACCCTGGGGTGCTCTGGAGGTGACCTAGGAAGGTAATCTAAGCTCTGTCTCAAGACAGTTTAGAATCAACTGGAAGTATCACAACAGGTAACTTTCCCACAACCAACCCCTCCACACCTGTGCTTGAAAAAGCAGTAGGATGAGGACAAATAGTCAAAAGCACACTACAGATGAAACCATTTTCTCTCATTTCTTAGCTCCCTCTATCATCACAGCCCGAAAGTCCCAACAGAAAGTTGGCCATCCTTGTACCCAGACAGTCTGATGTTAATCATGGTGCTGCCCCCGTTCTGAGATCTCCTGAAGCTTTTGTTTCTGTAATTGTCAAAGGATGAGCAGTGGGAAGTCAGGACTTAGGAGTCACAGGTCGAAAACTTTGGCAGAGCTCTCAACTGCAGTTTGAATAATTGCTCAGAGAGAATGCACACCATGGTCTCATTTCAGATTCCTCTAACCACCCTAATTTAAAAAACTCTATTAATCCCGGTGACACCCAGGTATCACACCTATCTAATCTCATCTTCCAAGGCATTTCCATTGTGTTCCTCTCTGTAGTATCCTGAGCATTTGAGAGAATTGAATGGGTCTACCATATAACCTAATTAACATCGATTTTTGGTTAGTCTTCTTGCTCAACATGGGCAGGAGGAAAAGGCACATAATTCATCTAGTTTAATTAATATTATTAAAGATATTACAGTGGGAAAGCAATGACAGAGAGGATTTCTACATTTTAGCCAGAGAGCATTGATACAGACTGTGAGACTTCCAGTCTCTCAAAGGAGTGAATCCCACAGAAAACTCTCTTCTTGTGATGTTGAACAGCACAGAGAACACTGCACTAGCATATCCAGATTTGTTCAAGTAGCCTTTCAGCAGCAGATACGTAGCAGAGGTGCATATTAACATTTGCACTGCTGCAGCATTTATGGTTGGGTACCCAAAATGGAACTGCATGCAATTTAAGATATGCCCTGCATCTGTGCACAGGGTTCGTATCCAAGTTTGCATAATGCATTGTGCTGATGTGAATTCCTGTTGTGCAAATGTGGCCATATGGCTTTTTAGAAATAAGTCATCTTGCAAATAATCTGGAATGAGTCTGTTGGGACTGATGAAGGTCAGGTCAGAGTCTGAAGACATCACAATGATTTATTTGCCCTCTTTCATTCTCTTTGCAGGTCAGCTGCTGTCTGTTGAACCACCCTGAGTTTTACATTTTCCTCTCCAGAGCTGAGGTTATTTCTCAGTCAACTGGATTACATCTGTCCACTCTGGAAGTCAACAATGCTCAGAACCAAGTCAGCATATGGCAGTCATGGACTGGGTCTCCTACCATTACCAGATGAAAAATATTGTTTTATCAGTCTTGACTAATGGAAAATCATTGGAAATAGAAAAACCCAGGGTGATTCCACAGCTAAAAACCCTCCCCAAAGCCCTTATGTGAAGTCAACATTTTGGGACCATGTTCAGTCCACCTCCATGGCCACCTGACCAAATCTGATCATTTGGCATGATGACATGCCATGCCAACTGGTGACGCAGGGAGGGACAAAAGCCTTTGTAGTCCTTTCTTGCCCACTAAACCCTCTTGGTTTATACTTGCAAGTACTTGGACCCAGCCTGCCCATGACAGCAGGGCAGCAGCTACACTCAGGTGTCAAACAGAAGAGAAATGTGTAATTTCACAGGCAAGGTCTATAGAGAAGAAAGTGCAACTGCTTCTCCAGCCTTCAGAGATAATTTTAGGATGGCTGGAATGGCCATTATGGCTGAATGACCATGATGTGTCTTTGTTTTCATGAGAGAGTTTTGGCAGCCAGCATCAGTTGTTTGCCAAGCAAGAGCATGCACAACCAAAAGCATGTCCTTTGTTCATAGTTCATGTTAAAAGGAAAGGTATTCCCTGCTGGCAATGCCAGCAATGAATCTAACATGAACTCAGTGTGGTGTATTTGAAAAATTACCAAATGGCCATTTTTTCCTTTCAGTCCAGGAGAGAGAAAGTAACAGCCCAACAGGGGAAAATGCTGAGCAGGTTTTACATCTGACATGTTCTCCTGCACTCTACAGAAAATTGCCAGCACCATCTCCAGTAATTAAAGATTAAATTCTTCACAAATATATAATGCAACATGAATATATCCCAATTTTCATGACACCGGTCTTATTGTTAGTGCAAGAAATCTTTCTTATAGCTGCTGTCAGAGAGAAAGTCAGTGGGTTACACAGTGATCATTTACTGAAGAAGGAAATGAGTCAGTATGGGAAAGATAAAACCTTGCTGGTTAATATGCATTTATTTGAAGGATATAAAAGTCTTAGGAATTAATTTGATTTGGGGCACTTTCTGTAGGCTTGCAGACTGTACTGTAAATGCAATTACTATGCAAATGCCCATAGTAACCATGGAAGAAATTTAGGGTATAGCTGGTGGTATCACTCTTGGTTTGAGATCATAGAAACTATTTTGACCAACTGATCCAATGTTACTCTGAGAAGCTAGAACTGATGTTGCCTTTTAACTTGGGGACAGGTTTCCAAACATCATGCGATAAAATGTATTTTCTGGATCTATTTTTTTTTTCAGCACAGTTGCATGTGTAATTTCAAGGGATTGGATGTGTTTAACTAATTATGATCTCTGTAACCATTATCCCACTTCTGCTCAGACCCATGCTAACCACTTAGACAGTTCTCTTTTGTTTATCCTACATCATACCCATCATACATTTCTGCAGTGAAGAACCAAGGAGAAAATTGATTGGAACGGGTGGAGAGTGGTGCTGAGTGCCTCCCCACCACAGCATGTGATACAGCTGACAATTCAAAAGAGTGGGCAAGTTTCCTCTGCATCACCCTCCTGTCTTTCTTGTTTTCTAAGAGGTCCTCTTCTGCTGCACTGTTAATCTCTGACCAGCAATGCAGGCCTGCTTCCAAAGCTTTTTGTATTAGTGCTCATTCTAGTGGGTCCAATTTTCCTCTGAGTTAAACCCAATTAACTCCAGAATAACTCCATTAACTTCAAAGCACCAAGCAAGCGAGTATTAAGTGTATGGAAGAGAATTCACTGTATTGACCTCAGCAGCGCTGCTTTCCCCTGAACACCCTGGCACATGAGGAGAGAGCAGGAACCTTGTTGTTCATCACTGCCTATTAATGTCAAGTGTCTGGAGGTTTGTTTAAGTCTCACCTTTGTGACAAGCTTGTCAAAGAGAAGAGCAATGTATTTTTTTCATATTTTTGAAAGTTGTATCCTATTTCAGTTTTGTTAGTTTGTCATCATGGCCTTTCTGCCCGCAAAAAGATATATAGTTCTAGGATAAGTTGTTCTGCTCAGACAGTCCCATTAGCTCTCTCTAAAGTAACAACTGCAACAGAAAAACACATATCAAAACCTGTGGAAATAGTCATATAACCACAAGACTGTGTATTATTCCCTTATTTTGTTTTCAGAGAAAAGAAAGGAAAGAGAACACTTATGGTGAGAAAACACTGGAGTTTTTTGAAAGTTAGTTTTCCACTGATATTAATCCAGCCTGTGCACTGCTCACAGTTTGAATAAAGCTTAAAAATATCTCAAGCATCCTTTATATATGAAAAGTCAAGTGTGTTATAATTTGTAGTCAAGCAACTACTTAGAGGAGCTCAAAGCATAAGAGAAAACTATGTCAGACTGTAAAACAGGATTGTGTACTTTTGCACTCGATTCAACTCACTCATAGTACACAAGAGTTAAAAATGGAATAAAATTAGCATTTGTCAATCATACGTTCAATAGGAATTTGGTACTAAAGGAAAGTTAATCTTTTAAAATGCTATGTTGGGGAAGGATTGACCAGTAAATTAATATTCCTGTACTTCAGAAGCATTTTTTCACAACTACATACCCAAATTCGTGCATCTAATCTTTTAACGTGACATTTGAATGCAAACAGCATATTGTTTATGTTTCTGCCACACAATAGAGTCGGCAGACTCATTTAAGTGTTTCCAGTCTATTGCTTCGTGGTATTCACATGGACAATTCCATTTATTCACACCAACTCTCAAGAAGTGCATGGATGTCTTGAGCAAGCTGAAATTTTCATGCACTCACTCATGTGAGCATACTTGGGATTGCCTTTTAAAACTCTTCTACTCTATTTGTCCTGGTGCTTGACAAAACCACTTGTCACTGCTTTCATATTTATATGGCATCTCTCACTCAGAGGTCTCAAGCAGTATGAGTATTAAAACAAGGAAATGTGTAATATTTATATTCCTTTTCTTTTGGAGGTCAAAAATATGGCACACAAAGGCTAAGCAACCTATGGGGTTTGCATAGCTGGCAGTCCAAGCGTCCTAGCTCCCAGCCTTATAACCTCAAGTCTCTTTTTCTTTTTTGCATGTTCCTGAAATAAAGGCCATAACTCCCAGAGATGTTCCCAAAAGACTGTCCCACAGAACTCCTGAGATTTTGATCTCACAGGTTTTGGTACAGTGAGAAACTCAACAAAATGCTGGTGTCCACAGGAGGATGCCCTGGACATAGTGGTGGACAGAGAGGGAGGGGGAGAGGCTGCTGCCCCTGGCATGCCCAATATATCAGTTACAGTATGCAACAAGTACACGTTAAGTAGCTAGTAAGTATGTTTTCAAATAATCTTAAGTTTTTTTTTAAGTTTTTCAGATCACCAGAAGTGTAAAGAAATCTAAAAATACTAGAGTAAGATAGGCAACACTTCTGAACTCTCATTTTTAAAATATTTAGTATAATGCTAAATATTTTTAACTCTTGATGCTTTGTCTCAGCTGCCTCCTCTTTTTTACATTTTTGCCTTTTCTCATAGGCTCTTTGTTATAGAGCGTTCCAAAAGTGTGTGCTTGCCTTCTTGCATAAGTTCCCTGTATATTTACTTCTCCTAAGAAGTTGAATTTGAGGTCACCCAAAAAATGTTGGCTTAGTTTAAAATGTTTTATATGTTCATATTAAATAATCTAAACTTACTATGAGATGCAAGGTTTTGTATTAAAATTTAGGGTATCATTTAGCAAAAGGTAAGTCGCTCTGGGATTTTATTGACATAATTCTTGTATTCTATAATTCTTGATGTAATTCTAATATTCTAAAATTTTCTCAATATAATTCTAGAGCTTCCAAAAAAATCAGATTTTCTCATCCAAAATCTATTTTCATAGGGAAGCTAGAGTCCAGTTACAGAGTTATGTAGATGTATATAGCAACAGTATCCATGGAGCTTAGACTTTTTCATCCTAAGGAGGTAGGTTTGAATTTTTTCCCCTCTATCTTACACAAAAAATGTAAAACTTCCTTAAAAACAATGAAAATAAGGAGCTGTCTGTCAACCAGAGTCATATAGAGGTATAGATTTTATCACTCACTTCTAAATTATTTTCTGAGCAGTCACTCATAGACACGCTGAAATCACTGCTGTACAATTGGGCTGCTCACATCCAAAACAGACTGGCATCACTGGTGGTGACACTAAATATTGTCCCTACCACTGCTGTTCACGTCTTCTCCAACCACATCCTCTCACACTGTGGCATCAGCTTCCCAGCCCACCCTTCCCACTGCCTTCACCTCTGGAAATAGGGTCAGCAGTGCCGGTGCCTGGGATCAGTCAGGGCAGGCAGGCAGTGATGGCCTGAGCTGAGCCACAAGATGGATGCCTGCATAAACAGCTGCTAGTAATGGTCTGTGAACAGGCTGTTTCTGGGCCACTCAAATTAGCATCCATATAGGAAGAGGGAGGTGGCCTGGCTGTGGCCTTGGATGTGGTTTGTGTGCTGCCAGGGGCACTCCTGCCACAGGTGGAGAGCCACACCTGATGTCAGTCTGCACCAGAATAGAGCAAGGCAATATTGCCTTCATGCTCCATAGAACAAGACCTGCAATGAGTGAATTATTTAGTGGTGATGCACATCCTCTGAATGTTCTTGCCCTATTTAGGAGCGCACAAATGAAATTGTTGTTATGAGAAATTTCTTGTCATCCTGTACATCAAACACATGCCAGACGGTTTGGGCAATAGTCTGGTACCTCAGCCAGGAATCAGTTTGTGTTTATTGCTGTTCTGGTTTTCTTTGTTTGTTTTTTCTTTTTACTACTTCACATATTTTTAAATGGTGAGAAATATGATGCAATGCTAAACATTAAAGTTAAATCAGAAACAGTATATCAAGAAGTACGTCTCTGAATGGTGAAGGACATTTTGCAGGTAAGGTGCAAAAGAACAACTTGTAGCTTGTCTTCCTGAGGAATTTGGTAGAAGTGAGGACCGTAAAGAAGCGTTCTTACCTAGGCTTGACAGCAGCTTTAGTCTGCCATGGTCTTCTTGGATGTGCCTTGCCATTCTTGTTTCTTTTTCATATAAGAGAAAGAAATAGGTCCAGTGCCCCTGGGACAAATTCAGAAAAAGTGAATAGAAAGGGCCCAGATTTCTTTGAGGATTTTCAGTTTGTTCCCTTTCTGTCTCCCTTTGGGAGTTTAACTTCTTAGAACACTTTGCAACGTGGGGAAAGTTCCCATTAGAAGGGCCCCACACGGCTGAAGTGCAGCTGGTGTGGCGCACATTGCTACGCCTGCTTACACACTTTGTATATGAGCAGGAACAATAACTCGTTTTAACAGCAAGTTCGGGTGGGGAGACTTGGGAAAGTTATGGATAATCAAGTGGTGAAGTTAACAGGCGTAAGTTCAAGCATGTTAAACTCCTGGGACATGTGTTTTCACTCAGAATAAAGAGGCTGGAGTTTGCAGCAATTTAAACAGAATTAAGCTACAGAAAATGAAAGCAATTTTATTCCTCTGTAAGAGCACCCATATGGCATTTATCAACCTGCAGGTTAGGCATACTTACATTCCACGTTTATTTGATTAACTTTCTTGCATGCCCTCATAATAGGCTTGGTCTATGATTTTCCAGTTAGTTCAGGAAGCCTAAACTATGCTATTTTACAAATACCATTCCTTGTTTGTGAACTAATATGGAACCCATCGCTAACTGCAGTTGCACTAAAATTGCTGAAATAGTTGCTTAATAAATACACAAGATTAAGTACTTCTACCTTAAAAGTAAAAAAAAAAAAAAAACCAAACGAAA
>VYZQ01054188.1:86228-106628 GCA_013400655.1 Mystacornis crossleyi | reverse complement strand
CCACAACTATCCTCACAGTAAATAATTGTTTCCTTATATATAATTTAAACATATCCTCTTTCAGTAAGCCATTCCCCGTTGTCCTATCCCTACATGTCCTAGTGAAAAGTCTCTCTCCAGCTTTCCTGTAAACTTTTAGGTCCTGGAAGGTGTTAGAGGGTCTCCTGGAGCCTTTTCCTTTCCAGGATGAACAACTCCAACACTTTCAGCCTTTTTTCATAGGAGAGGCGCTTCAGCCCTCTGATCATCTTTGTGGCTTTCTCTGGGCTTGTTCCAGCAGGTCCATGTCCTTCTTATTTTGGGGTCCCTGGAGGTGGACAGTGTACTCCACTGTGAGGTGGGGTCTCATGAGAGCAGAGGGGCAGAATCTTCCTCCTCACCCTGCTTCCCATTCTGCTTTTTGATGCAGCCCAAGACGTTTAGCTTTCTGTGATGCAAGTGCACTCAATCCCACTGTCCATGTCGCTGACAAAGATGTTAAACAGGTGCCAGTATCTGGTGTTCCCCTGAGGAACACCACTCATCACTGGTCTCCACTTGGATGCTGAACCATTGATTGCAACCCCCTGAGTGTGGCCATCCAGCCAGTTCCTTGTCCACTGAGTGGATAATCTGTCATACACATGTCTCTCCAGCTTAGAAACAAGGACATCATGCTGGGCAGTGTCAAGTGCTTTGCACAAACCCAGGTAGGTGATGGCAGCTGCTCTTCCCTCGTCTACCATCTCTATAACTCCATTATAGAAGGCCAAATTTGTCAGGCACAATTTGGCCTTAATGAAGCCATGTCGACTTTCATCAAGCACCTCCTCATCTTCTGTGTGCCTTAGCACAACTGCCAGAAGGATCAGCTTTATGAACTTGCCAGGCACAAAGGTAAGACTGACTAGCCTGTTGTTACCTAGGTCTTCCTTCTTCCTCTTTTTAAAAATGGGGGTTATGTTTCCCCTTTTCCAGTCTATAGGAGCTTCACTGAACTGCCATGACTTCTCAAATATGATGGACAGTGCCTTAGCAACTTCATCCACCAGTCTTCTACCCACAGATGTGTCTCATCAGGTCACATGGACTTGTGCACCTTCAGTTTCCTGTGATGGTGTCAGACCTGATCTTCTCCTATGGTGGACAGCTCTTCATTCTCCCAATCCCTGCCTTTGCCTTCTGTGACTTGGGTGATGTGGCTGGAGAGCTTGCTGGTGAGGAGTGAGGCAAAAAATTCACTGAGCACTTCAGCCTTCTCCACATCACGGGTAACCAGGTCTCCTGTTTCCTTCTGGAAAGGGCACACATTCTGTAGTCTTCCTTTTATCACCAACATACCTATGAAAGCTTCTTTTCTTGCCCTTGACATCCCTGGCCAGATTTAATTCTACCAGGGCTTTCGCTTTCCTAACCTGATCCCTGGCTGCTTAGACAGTTTCTCTGTATTCCTCTCATGCTGCCTGTCCTTGCTTTCACCCTCTGTAGGCTTCATTTCTGTGTGTGAGTCCAGGAGTTCCTTGTCCATCCACACAGGCCTCCTGGCATTCTTGCCTGTCTTACTCTTTGTTGAGAAGCATCACTCCGGAGCTTGGAAGAGGTGATCTTTGAATATTAACTGGTTTTCCAGGGCTCCTCTTCCCTTCAGGGTTTGTACTCTACCAAGCAGATCCCTGAAGAGGCCAAAGTCTGCTCTCCTGTAGTCCAGGGCACTGAGCTGGCTGTGCACCCTGCTCACTGCGCTAAGGATCTCAAGCTCCACCATTCCATGGTCACTGCAGCCCGGGCTGCCCTTGAGCCTCACATTCCTCACCAGCCCCTCATTTGTGAGAGCAAGGTCCAGCACAGCACCGCACTTCTCCTCAGTGGCTCCTCTGTCATTTGGAGTAGGAAGTTATCATTAGTGTGTCCCAGGAACTTCCTGGATTGCCTGTGCCCTGTTGTGTTGTCCTTCCAACAGATATTGGGGTGGTTGAAGACTCCCTTGGGGACCAGGACTTGCGAATGAGAGGCTGCTCCTGCCTTTCTGTTTTGCAATTTGCTTGTCTTCACTGAATGCTATGAAGAAAGAATTCATTCTCTGAAACATCACACAGACTAGTCTCTTTTTCTTAAAAATCCATAGGTATAATGTCTCATAAGCCAAAAATAATATCAGATTTCTTTAAAGGGAAAGGAATAACACTTCTAAGTTTAATGTCCTAGAATTTTTTATGTGACCATGTATTATTTTTGTATTATTCATGTACTTGTATTATTTTGTATTATACATGTATTATTTTTACAAAGAAAAAAAGATTAAGACTAGGTTTTTATCTGCTTGTTTTGAAACAACAGTTTGACAATCTGTATTCTTGTCTCGGGACAATGTGGAAAACAAACTCCTTAATAAACATTTTTAATCTTTGCTAAAGCAGCAAGGAAACCTTTGCAGTCTATGGCTTTTACATGCTGGTACTGAACATTCTATTCACCCACTCTTTCAAGAAAAATAAAGCTCTGTGTGAAATAGTGGAAAATAATTTTCCTGAAAAACATGCAAGCATTTCTTTGAAGTATAAAAGGGATAGCTGTGATAACCAGACAGAATTACAGTTCCTTGATAATATAGTTAACAACAGAAGAATCCAAAGGAGAGAGTATTCAGAAACAGTGGGAAGAAGATTAGTGGTGATTTGCAAAAGATTAATATGACACATTTTTCAGTAGTTCATTTTCTAGTCTGGACAAAAGGAGCATGTTTGAATCTTCAGATGTACATGTGCAGTTCTGTGCAAATGCGTGTGTCACAGCTGTTCTGTGTATAATAAGAGACTTGTATAGTCTCTTATTGGGATGTCCTTTTTGAAACATTTAACATGGAAAACAAAGAAAAGCACAATTGAAGTGTTACAGTCAGTATCATGTCTCTGTAGGGTCCCAGTCATCAAAACTGTGCTGTGCATGCCTTTGTTATTTATTTATTCAGACAAAAATAGTACATCCTCATGATTCTGTGTAAATAAAATGAGTATGATTTAGTTCATTGCAGAATGTGGTATGTGTCTAATGGGGCATATTATCAGTGTAATGTCTTCAAGGTACCAGGAAACCAAAGGACATGAACAAAACCACAGGCATTACCAATTCCACACAGGTACATTTTTATCTCT
Source organism: Mystacornis crossleyi (assembly GCA_013400655.1). Classification (NCBI taxonomy): domain Eukaryota; kingdom Metazoa; phylum Chordata; class Aves; order Passeriformes; family Timaliidae; genus Mystacornis; species Mystacornis crossleyi. The sequence continues at coordinate 103,497 of VYZQ01054188.1, read as the reverse complement.
CAGCAGGTGTAGGTTACAAAAAGATCCATTCATGTAATTACATAGCATATAGAAAATTAGGCTGCCAGGCTATGCCAGCATTTTTACAGTGTCTAATACTGTCTAATACTAACACTTTACCATTACAAAATGTTGTCTTTCAGTTCCCTTCTCTTGCAATCTTACTGTATTTCAACGAAGGATCCAAAAGCTATGGGCTATATATAGGCTCTGGCTTCATGTGTGAATCAAGTTTATAAGATCTCAGCTGGATTTGAAGAAGTATAATTATTTTCTTTAGCAACAGACCTTTCTGTGATTGCTTGCAGGTTTTTTCAGTACTTCTGAAGGCACAGAATGTGGATGGATGGTCCCTTAGGGTCCTCCTGTGGTCAGTGAGGAAAGAAATGGTCCTTTGGGCAATGACTCATTTTCTGGAAACAGCATTTAAGAGAGATTAAATAAATTGCCCTCTGAATGTCTCTCCTTTTTTATTGACTGCAGAGAGACAGGTTTGGCCTGGGTACCCGGCTGACACAGCCTGTCAGTGTTGGATGAGGTGGATCCCATCTCCCAGGTAAGTCTTTAAGGGTCTCTGCAGCCAGAAGGTGCTGAGGCATCACGAGGTAAATCCTCTCCACAGCCTTGTGACTGGCCCTGATGCCCTGTCCTCTGCCACCAGAGACAGAGGGGTGCCAGGTGACTGCTGGCCCTTGGAACAACAGCTCATGCGTTTATGTAATAGAAGCACTGATCAAGAGCTATATAACTCTGAGTAATTAAGAACAACAGTAATAATTCAGGAATCAGTAGAAATGTAGCTTTGGATTTCTGGCTGGCTCTGATCAGCACAAATCTTGAGACATTTTAAATAGTCAGGTATTTGAAATACCATACAATTCACGGTAAGTGCAATTAGGCTAAGTTCTCTGGCCCAGTTTCTGTGTAAGTAATTGCTTTAACCTAACCAAGTTTCCCTAGCAGGGGGTAGTGTTTTCCTCCTCCTGCCTCATGTTGCTGCGATGCACAGTGACAGCACTAAGTTGCCCCTGGAACTTCGTGCTATCCAGGCCAGACTCCCTTTCCCACCAGGCCACAGGCACAGCCACACCAGCCTGCCTGGGAGTACCTGGAGAGATCAGAGTGAGGACAGAATGCAAAGGTCTGGTGTAGTCATGGGCTAGTAGGTTTTTTTATGGCTTTGTTCACTTGTCCGAAGCAAAAATACAGGCTGGGTGGCCTGGAAAAGGAGATGGGTTTTATAGGAAATGTTACATGGAGTAAGATGTTAAGCTTTAGCTACATGTTCATATACTTTCACAGCAATGCCCTGTATCCCACTCAGTCATGGGTCTCAGCTGCCTGCCTGGACTGTCTTGCTAAGCTCTGATATGTACAGGCATTGGAACAGGGTCTTGAGAGCATTTCTGTGTTTTAAATACCTTGAGGACCTGGACCACTGTGTTTATCTTAACAACACTATATTGATGGAGCTATTCTAGAATCTCATCAATATTTCATATAGATTGTGGTGCACAGCATTTTCTTCTTCTATTAATGTATCCTTTTCATGATGTTGACCTTCTTTCTTTAACTTTTTCTATTGTTTTATTAGGATCCTTCCTAGGCCATGGTAAAAATCAGTGTACAGGACTAGGGACTGTGTGTGTGCTCCACATTTGAAATTTGTCTCCTAGCATAGCACATGTAATTTATAATCTGAAATAGATCTACAGTATATTAATGAGTACACTGTGGATATGTGGATGCTTATTTTGGTGTTCCTCAGCTTTAGAGTAGGATGACATAATGTCACTGTGCAAATAAGGAGCACAACACCTTTGTAAGGAACTCCTCTAAAAGTTCTCAGAGATAATGTCTTAGGTTAGAGCTGTGCAAAATCCATGTTTTGTGTTCAGGTCCAGGACAGGTTGAAGCTGGAGATCAAAAGGCAGCAGTGAGCCGAAAGATTTGCCCTGCAGAAAGTGGGGCAGGAGGGAGTTATCAGTGGCTGCATGTTGTCACAGGCTGGTGCAAAGCCAGTGTGTATAGACCTCATGACCTCACTTGTGTTCTTGAAGCAGGGAAAGGAAAAGTTGGTCCTACTGAGGGGCTTCAGGAGGATAACAAAAATAGGCGGGACTGTATAGATATATGTGTTCTCTGTAGCAAATTGGTTTCTAACCAGCTAAACAGTAAGCAGACATTTGAATAATTTAGTGTCATAACAGACATGGATATGTGAAAGAGTAAGTGGATGTCACATGCAAAACACAGTGGAAAAATCATCCTTTTTCTTCAAAGAGGTTCATGCTGGAGACAGCAAAGGATCTAACTCCTCCAGAGAGACTATGGTGTACAGAGTAATCTTAAAAGCTGGCATTTTGGTTTGAAGTGTAGTCAAATAGCATTGGAGAATTGTCAAGGCTGTTTTGGTAAAAATACTTGTTTAGATGCTGTTTCCTCCTTAGGTGATGTCTGGGCATTGGGCATTTTTTGAGTATTGGTCACTGGCTCTTTATTAGACTTGCTAGGTTTTTACATCTACTATGACTAGAAGAAATTCTAGTCACACTGAAGCTTCTATTCTCATACGTTTTCCTCTTAACCCAAAAGAGAAAATAAAATTAGTTGAAGATAAAAATAGTAGAAAATAAAGTCAACTGAAGGCATAAACTTGCTAAAACCCAAGCACATTCCTAGAGCATGAGGTGGTAAAGCCCAGTTGCTTTGATTTTGCAAATTTCTTAAGAAAAGTGTTCAAGTTCATGCTGAGAAATTGGTGATAATTCCCGTATATTATAAAGGACTAGACATTGATGCTTTTGTAATATTTTCCATAATTTTAAATTAAAATAGAGTTGTCCAACACAGAAAAATGATTGACTTCTGCCTTTTAAAAGCAAAAAATAACTGATTGCATAAATATTACTTTTATCACCAAAATTCTAGCATATATTTTAGTGAGGTACCACATCCCTTAGTTAAAATCCTGTAAAAGATATTTGGCTGAATCAGTGCACAATGTCATTTGCAGCTGGAGACCAGAGGGTGCTGGATTGTTCTTATCTTCTTTTCATCTTTGGCTACACAGGCTGATAAGGACTCTTCTTGGGGAAGCTCTGTTGTGAGAGGCACAGGTAGGGCAGGGAGTTTTTCATTTATGCTATGCTTTCACAGAAGTTGGGACATCTTTCGCAACATAAACCTGCAAACCTTACACATTTGGGAGAAAAATGGGTTTGTGATGATTGGGACACAGCCTTTCACTGTTGCTGTCTGTGGTTTCTTCCTGTGTGATGGGGATGACTCTTGTCTTCTCTGAGGTACTACTGCTCCCTTCTTGTTGGCTGATGATGGTAAGTCCCTACTGCTAAAGGATATTTTAAAACAATAACCTTTCCAAGAAAATATCAGTCTGTGCAAGCTCATTGATGAATTATTGTTAAATACTAACATAATAGAAAAGGAGTGAGAAAGAAAAATCCCTGATTTCAGTTTTATCCTGTGCCACACAGACTCTGTCTGATATTGCTCCTAGAACCTCTCTAAGGCTGAGAAAAACATTTGAACTATACCCTCTGGTACAGATCCTTTGAGGCAAAAAAGATGGTGAAAAACTGCCATACTCAGAGTTAAAGTCCTAAAAATATTCATGGTATCCTGTCTCCTCATCAAAAACTACAGGAACCCTGTAGGAAATGACAACATGCGGTAGCACTTAGAGATGATGGGGATGATATATGTGTGTCTGTGTGTATGTTTAGTCTTTAAAAATCTGGTGATATAGACTTGGAGACATTGAGATATATAGATATAGAAATATAGAGATGTAGAGATGTCACTGATGCCACTAAATCTATAAAAATGGAAAAAGTGCAATTGGCTGAAGCTGAGCCCAGACAAGTTTCAGGTGATGCTGGTCAGAAAGAGATGTCTTTGTAGACCAAAGGTCTTTTCCAAGATTCTGCTAAGGACATCAGGCCCTCATTTGGACAACAGGTGCAATACCGTGGGTTCCTGTCTGGTTCTGCACAGTGAGTGTGTGATGAGGTTGAGCAGCTTTAAAATAAAGTGCCTTCTTGAATCTCCTCTTTGCTGATAATTTTAACAAACATTTGGCTATGGCATTTGTCTGCTCCATGCTGGCAGAGAGTAATTTCCTGAAGCCAAAGTTGCCCCACAGGCTGCCTCAAGCTGGGAGACTGGTTGGCTGCTCTCCTGTGGCTGTTGTGGACTCCCCAACCTGCCCTCAGTTTGGCCAACTTCCAGGAAGATGCCTTGGCTTCAGTTTTCCAATCAGTTAATGAATGTATCAATCCCCAGCTACACCAAAATTTGTGATGACAGCTCTGACCCCGGGGAATGGCAGGGGTGGGGGGACAAGAAAGGTAATGTGGGAAAGGCCCCAGCCTTGTGGAAGAACATTTGCTGCTGGAGCAGTGCCTCAGCACTGGGAGCTGAGCCTGATATTAGGAAGCTGTCCTACAAGGGAAAACCTTTGCTCCAGCTGTGGTGCTAACAAACAAAAAGTCCCATTTATTCCTCATATCCTTTCACTTCTCTCAGGATAAAACAGAACAAAATCACCAAAGTAGCTCTCTTGGGCAGAGATTTGACTTTATAACACGCATGAGACTGCCCGAAGTCCACCAGGGAATTTGCTATTGATTTTGCATGAGCAACTTTCATATTTTATAGCAGTGACAGAAGAAAGCTCTAAGAGAGGAGAAATTCATGGCTGCCTTTAAAGTACAATAAAGTAAAAAGGACCAGTTTACAGAGAGTTGAATAAACATGAGCTAAATAGGACCAGCTTTCCTTGGATCTGCCAGAAACACAGTTCATTTTCAATAGCCACAATCTTCAGTGTTAACAGCAGCATCTTGGGGGACAATCCTCTATGTTACACACACAGATCCACTCCACACTCCTCCTGTGTATATTTGGGGTATTATAGGGCATATTAAGGAACATCAGATCATACTAACTGCAGGATTTTATGAAATTCATTCAGAAAATGTGTTGAGAAACCCACACTCTTTCCTAGGAGATTTTTAGGCTATCAATTTACTGGGGTGGAAATGGAAGACAATCCTAAAGAAGCAACTCAGAGTGGTGGCCAGTGGGTCTGCTGGCTCCGCCACTGACACAGCACTGACATCTGGAAGCATCCCAGAGCCAACACTGAGATAAATATTCAGTGTTTCCCTTCACTCCACGTCTCGTTCTGCTTTTACCGGGCTGTTTGTTTCCTAGTTGACCCATCCGACATTCCTGCTAAATCAGATGGCTGTCCTTGGAAGGACGAGAGAAAGAAAAACACAAAGAAAGGTGAGGCTGAAGCTGTGATACTGGACTTAGTGTGCCAAGCATTGCCAGAATAATTCCTGCACTCGTCAAAAACCTTATCTCTTACTACTGCCAGTCACATGCTTCGAAGACCTGATTTCTCTGCATCAGGACAGGTATTTTAGCATTTCCCTTCAAAACTAGATTCTCAACCCCAAGTTAATTTAGAGTGGGATCTCCCCACTGTAGATGAATTGTCAGGCAATACAGATACAATAAATATGAAAAAAAGACTTCTTCACAAAATTCCTCCCTGGAGACATGGCAAGTCAGTGCCCCAGAAACCTTCACTTGATTGGAAAGCCCCAGGATACCAGGAACTGCTAACAAAAGAGTAGTGTTAAGTCTGACATGTCACTGAGGACTGGAACAAGTGGTAGATTCAGGGCAAAGTCAGGGCAATCTGGACTTTCCAGTGCTTTGGCAGGGCTTTGCAGTCCTGCTCTTCCCAGCAGCTCCTGGGCTCCTCTCTATCACAGGCCACATTGGGCTATTTTCAGACTCTGAGCAGAGAAGGAACAGGGCCCTCTGAGCTGCCAGCAAGGTGGCCATGGGTCAGGTGCTGGTCCTCTCATGGGTGTAAGAACCAAAGCTATCTGGCAATGTCATATTACATGAGGTAAATAAGCTCCTTCAGCTCAATACTTACCTGCGTGAACCAGCACAGACTACCTTATCTTGGGGATCATTTGTTTCTTAATGAAGTCCAGAGCTAGGAAAAAATTCCAACTGTCTTGTTCTCATTAGTACCGCAATCCCACATTTTCAACTATTTGGATTCATTTGCCCTCATGCCAATAATTTTTTTTCCTTTAGTTTTGACTGGAAATAACAAAGCCCTGCCTGTACAGAGGGCTTCATTGGTCTAACGCTGAGAATTTGGGGATTAAAGCACTCCCAATGCAGGCATGGCAGAAAGTAAGCTAAAGATACTGACTACAACAAGGTGTTACATGTGACAAAATTTCCCTTCAGTTCCTGTGGTGTTGCTGTGGGGTCCCAGCAACTTTCCCTGAGACAGATATGCCCATGGAAATAATCAGGGAACGGTATTTGATAGATGTTCATAGATATTCTTTATTCTCTTCCAGCCACCATGGCTGAGAGCCTGGACCAGACTGACTACTCATCAAAAAAACCACAGAGTTCCCCAGGCAGGGGGACATGAATAGCCAACAGTGTACAGAACTTGGGTACATGTGACCAGAGAGCAGGGGGGCTGGAAACCCTGTGTAACCACGCTTGTCACCCAAGGCCCATCCCCCGGGGGGGGGGAAACCTCCTCACTATGGTACTCCCATGTGTGAGCCCAAGCCTGCCCATATCCTTTAGTGTGGGCCTGTGCTCCACCTGGCTCTGCTGGGGAGTGGCAAATGCTTCAGGAGCCACTGAGCTTTCCGGCCATGCACCATCAGGACAATTGTCTCTGCTCATCTCAAGCTGCTTGCAGAGTTGGCAGCCCTTCCTAATCCACTAGAAGAGCACTTGAAGGTGGTCTGACAGAGAAATGTGGACATTTATCTCTCCTAATGGTGTTCTTAGAAAAAATACAACTCTTCCTGTGAGGCAGGAGTCATCAAAAACATTTGAAATCTACCTATTTTTAAAAGAGTACACAGAATCCTACACATCAATGGGAGGGGTCTGAAAAACTATATTTTTCTTTGTGTTGTTCATAATAAGCGATAACATTGCCTGTATTGCTGTATCTTCTTAGTAAATAAATGCTGGTTTCAGTTGTTTGCTAGATTTAATTCATCTTACCTGTCATATTGGTACAGCTTTTTGCTGGTTGTTAGTACTGTGGTAGTACCTGCAACACCACCTGATTTGTACATCAAAGGTTAATATTCCAATTGCAGTTCAATTTGCATTGCAGGGGTTTATTCAAGGAAGATGATTTCCATGTCTTGATAGAGGAACTTAATGGTAAAAATGATAACAAATTGTCAAATTATGGTTCTGAATATTAAGAATGAAAAGAAAAAGATGCATAAGAAGCAACACTGTGGTAATTTCAATGAGCAGAATGCTACTTCCTAAAGTGCATTTCTCACATAACAGCAAAAGGGTTTGTGTGGGTGCATTCCAGCTCTATCGTGTGCCCAAGTTATAGTAATAATTTTATTCTCTAAGTATCCTAGACTGACTAGCATGGCTTTTTAAAACATACTTCAAATAGGGAGGGTTTCACTAACCCTTCAGAAGATATGAAATGTAGATTCATAAAAGCCTGTTTAAAACATAAGGAAAAAGTATCACTCACTGGAAGCTTGTTTTATGTTCCTGAATGAAACACTTGTGCAGCCAATGGTTCTGTTATTTACACAGTGTGTCACAATATAATTTTCTCATTTTCATGAAAGAAGAAACAGCATGATTTTTTCCTTTATCTTTTCTTCAGCAATACTGAATGTTGTCGTAGGAAGGATGAGTTACATCATTAGGCTTTCTGTGGTAATTAATTCACTGAGTTTCAGTGTTGCTCTACACAGTGAAGACAGGCATGGTTGCAGCAAATATGCAAAATAAAAATATTAAGTGAATCCTACATTCTTCTTTGGTGTGAATATAAATGAATTGAGTGTGTGTATTAAATTCTACAGCTGAGCTCATTGCTGCCTCCATATATTTGGGTTTTTGCATCTATTGTATAACAGACTAAAGGTATCCTCTCTCTTGCACATGGAACCATGGTAAGCATCACATAAATGCCTGCATTTCACGATGGTGACATAACTTGTCCTTATACTCCTCATACGGATGTCAGAAAACACCATGCACATAAATGACTACCATGTTTCCATAGAAACTAATGTACTTCAGGCAGAAAAATGGAATGAGATTTATAAAATTTATTTTAAAAGCACAAAACTTAAAAAAAAAGACACCAAATATTCTTACATTTTTGTCAAAATGCTCAGAAGGTGTTCAATCCAGTCCTTTATAAATTATCTTTTAGAAAGCATAATAGGTTGATGATAATGACTGTCCTGGACAACTAGAGTGTTAGCTTAAATATTTTGCTTTGTTATCTCTGCCTCCAGTGATGTAATCCTGACAGTGTTTTGCTTCCTGGTATCTTTGCAGATGAGCACAGTGCAGAGGTGCCTGTGAGATTCCTGTGTGTCCCCCATATGTCCTTTGAGGGCCTGACATACCTCCTTCCAGAGGGCTAAACTTCATGCTTCAGCTTATGGGTGGCTGGTTGCTAAACAGAAAAGCAGAATCAGCTGAGGAGGAGGCACTGCTACAGCACTTCCTGCATGAATTTTAGGGGAAAAAATTGAGGCAGAGCAGGCACCACCTCTCAACTCTTTCACAGCAAATTCAGCGCCTGGAGCTGCAACAACTGAACCGAACAGGGACATTTTCTAACTGAGTTCTGATGACTCTGGAGCTGGGATGGCAGCAACCCTGTGGCCACATGGCTTCTGGCACTGACAGCATATCCCATCTATTCCCCTGTTTGCCAACCCCTGTTTCAGCATGGTCTCACCCTGGGTCAGAAATATTCCACAGTGACAGAAAAGCAGCTTCCCCCTTTTCAGCACCAGGCTGCAGCTCCTTGGTAACTACAGGCTGGCTGTCTCAGCTCCCAGTTGAGCTGAATTAGCACTGCTGGTGGGGCTGGTGCTGCCTCCACTGAATTTGTAAGACCTGCAAAAGTGGATAGGCAAGTCTGAAAGGGTTAATGTGGCAGAACAGGAGAAATAGTGTGAGGCATTTTTCTGTATTCATTTTATTTGAGGGACAGGAAATGGTTTTGTTTTACCTGATGTGGCATCAAAACAGGTTTCCCAGCTCTGCTGCGAGTCCGATACAGACATAAGACAGATGTTGCTATACATTTTTCAGTAATTTTCCTATCCAATTCTCTTGGTGTTCACACTGTGACTCCTGCATAATTCAGGTTGCTTACAGTGGTTTGATGTTCTTTGAATTTCTTCTTGTTTGTTTGCCCTTGCCTTTGCCAGTGACTAACATCACAATACTTTACCACCAGTCTGGGGACTGCTACACCCACGCATCAGCAGCACATTCCCAGGGCTTCTCAGCAGCCCAAGCCCTGGCGAGGAAGCCCTAAATCCTCTGGGTCTTCAGTGAGGCATGCTGGAATCTCTAAAGAGCAAAATTCATAACAAAACCTAAAGGAAGGTCTCAGTGTACTTTTATTAGTAGGGCTGTTTCTTTTCAGGCCGTGACCCATTAAGGATGAGGGGTTTGCATCATTAGTAAGTGATACCACTGCTTAGAAATGTGTGTCTGAGCTGGTTTTGGAAGGAAAAACTAATTCTGTAGTTGTGAGGTGACTAAGCGTCTAAGAGGCTGGGGTAGTGGACAACAGAAACTTTCATGAATTAGTCATCGCTTTAAATTCTCTCAGGTTCACCACAAGGAAAAACAACTTTACCTGTCATCAAGGTAGACAAGTGCAGCTCACTTTCTAACATAACACAAACTGTAAAAATCACAGCTGCCATGCTCTCTTGGTGGGCTCAGCAGTGAGATGCTTGACAGAGAGAATTATTGCCTTGTTTTATCAGTGGTCATTCCAGGTGAGGACTGAAACACACATGAATTAATAGCAAAAACCAGCAGTCAGTTACACGAGAGCTGGATCCATCCATAAAGGATGGAGGCACAGAAGCATGGAATGTTAGGAGCTCCATTGTCTCCAGTGTCTTTTGAACCCTATTTTGGTGCCAAGACTCCCAGCACCTCAGTAGCAAGCCCTCTGGATGCAGTTATCCTGGTCTGCTCCATGAAGGCAACAGAGGTGCCACAGAGGGATTCCTGCTTTCAGGCTAAGGGCAGTATTGCAGCACCAGCCCTGATGTGTCTTATCCCTCCCATGGAGCCAATCTAAGGCATAAATCAAAATTTAAAAATTTCATCCTCCAAGTCAATCTGCACATTGACAGAAATCTTTTGTTGTCTTAACTTTACATGCTTAATCTCTAATCATGCTAGAAAACACTCAACTAAGAGTTTCTGTCTCCTTCATTAGATGCTTTTGACAGGTGTTCTCTTGTAGATAAACAAAAAGGCTTCAGAATATATTGGGTATTGACTCATAGAATCATAGAATTGTTGAGTTTGAAAGGGACTTTAAAAATCATTTACTTGGAACTATATGATCTCTAAGACCCCTTTCAACCTAAACCATTCTGTGATTCTACACTAAAAACTGTCCTTCCACTGCTGCAAAATCCCTCTATGCAAATAAACATACACATACTAAAAAAAAAAAAATCCCAGAGAACACGTTGCAGGATTAACAGCTAGGACAGAACAGAGATCTTTCAGCAAGAGCATCTGTGCTCAATGAATCTCAGAACTGTCAGCAGAGCTGACAAGATAAAATTCTTGCCCTGTATTCAGTTAAATATCACAGCTCCTAATAAATATATAAAAACAATCAAAGGTGTTTTTCAGTAGCAAAACTTATAATTTCATTACAATGTACTATTTCTGCAGCAGAAGACCAGCATATATTATCCTTAAATAGCATCCAACTGGAAAATAGGCAGACTGGGCACTACCTGCTGGCAAACAGGCCAATTCTACCATTACACTTACAGTGCATCATTAGAAGCCTTCAACAATACTTTGTTGTACTGCAGAGGCTGCAGAGCTGAGCTTTTGGTGGTGACAAATTTCAGGCATTTTTCTGCCGGTTTAGAGAAAGATTTTGAAGGCTCCATTCATCCTGAGTAGCAGCACAGAGCTGCATGTTGTCTCAGCATGTTGTGCCAGCCTTCATGGAAAGGTATCTCCTCCCCACCTCGTCTCGTTACAAGACACAGCCTTGCCTGCAGAGGGTAATGAACCTGCTTTCACAAACACCAGTAGATGTCTTCTGGTGATTCATGCTGTAAAAACCTGCCTTGCTGTTGCTGAGGTCTTAACCCTAGTTCCTTGCTTGTGTGCAGTCATATTATAATTATGTCTCTCCCTTGCATTTGACGAACTTGTTAACAGCTGTCTACATCCTTCAGCTGGGATGAGCTCCCTTTATGTGATTTCCCTGTAAGCAACTATTTTTCTCTTCCCTCTTGGCTACCTTACTCGTGTCCATCTGCTAATGTGGCAGGATGCTGCTTCTGGATCCTTGCTCCAGCAGAGGTCCTGGGAGAAGTATGGGTTATGCATGTAGCCTGTTTAACATTGTCTCCTAAGTGAAAAGGTCTTCCCCTGTGTCATCTCCAAGGAATTTGCAACCCATCTCTCTTTATTCTTTGTTCATACTGCAAAACCATTGTGCTGTTCCTACAACAGCCAGTCTGGGCCAGATGGGCTTTGTTGCTCAGCTGGAAAAGATCTGAGGTGATTCCTATAAACAGGCTGGAGATCGCACATCAGGGGAGTAAGGATGTAGAAGTTCACGTTTCCTCTGTCCAGTGTGTACAAAGCCCTTGCTTCCATATTCCTGTGCCTGCTGAAAAGTCAGAAGAATGGCTTTGAAGTGGTTGCTGTTTTGAAAACTTATGTCTGATTCAATACATCATTAATTTGTCTTAACTTCCAAGCTGAAAGTGACTTCCATTTGGCAGATTTTTCCAGGAAGTTGACTTTTCCTGAATAACAAGTAGGCAGTTCATAACCAGAATAATATACTTATTAGCAGAAAAGAAGGTAAAAATAAATGAAGACAAAAGACCTTCAGCTGACTATTTTGTTACTCACTGGACCATAAAAATCATTTGAGCTGGACAGGAGCTTGCATTCCTTCTATGTAAATATCATGTTGGGGAGGGCTGGTAGTACTTTTGGACCAAAATAAACAGCAGAATCAGAAGTGCCTATTTACTCTAAGAAAGCAAAGAAAGCAAACATCTTCAGTTGTACAACCTGCCTTGAAACTATCAATATGTTATAGTGCTTGCTGTCAATGAAACTAAAAAAAAACATTCACTCATGTGAAGCTTCATTAAAGTGGCTCTTTAAAGTACAAAGCATCGACTGAAAAAGAAATGTTTGTGCACAGAAAGGTCATAATATACTAGTGCATTTAGTCAAATCAGTACAAGATCTAGAAAATGTACCCTTTTTTTTCACCATAAAGGGAATATCTCAATGGAAGAAAAGTTACAATGCAGTTGCCAAAAGTCCATTGGTCCGTGCTAAAGCTCATTGACATCACTTGCATTAAATGGGACTGTTTGCTACATGAACAGCTAATTGGGGTGTTTGAAGACATTAGAAGGAAGCAAGAATTAAAAAAATCCACATAGTAAAGAAAGTGGAGTGTTACAATCTGTGTTTCTTTAGTAGAGCTCACATGTATGGCTGCATAGAAATTCCGTCTCATTTCTCAGTTCAGAATATGAAGAACTATTTGAAATCCCTCCCCAGCTGGGAAGCACTTCCCCATGCCATGCAGGAGAGGTGTGTTCAGAGCCCCTGAAGTTGATTAATATGATACAGATTGACACAGAGCAACCAGCTCAGTGTTTAAGATTTATTCCTTATGATTAGAGCTACGCTGACACTGCTCTGCTACTTCTAGAGCTTGTACAGTTGGTATTAGCTAGGTACTGGTATTAGCAGGTCTTCCCTATGTTATCTGTGTTACCTGGTACACAGCACAGCTATGCCTCCAGAGAGAACACACCTGGAGCACTGCATGCAGCTCCGGAGCCCTCAGCACAGGAAAGACAGGGACCCGTTGGAGCAGGTCCAGAGGAGGGCCACAAAGGTGCTTAGAGGGTGAAGCATCTCTCCTGTGAAGACAGGGAGTTGAGAGAGTTGTGGTTGTTTAGGTTGGAAAAGAGAAGGCTCTGGAGAGACTTTCTAGCAGCCTCCCAGTACTTGAAGGGGCTTATAAGTAAGATGGGGATAGAGTTTTTATCCAGGCCTGTTGTGATAGGATGGGGGGTATGTGGTTTTAAACTAAAGGAGGACAGACTCAAACTAGATATTAGGAAGAAATTTTTACAATAAGGATGGCAAGGTACTGGAACATCGTGCACAGAAAGGATGTGGTACCCTATCACTGGAGGTGTTCAAAGTCACATTGGATGGGGCTTTGGGCAACCTGATCTAGTTGAAGATGTTCCTGTTCATTGCAGGGGGCTTGGGCTAGATGACCTTTAAAGGGCCCTTCCAACCCAAACTGTTCTATGATTCTATGAAATAAATCAGTCCCAGCGAAAAACCCCAGACACTGCTACCTCTATTATGACACATTTTCTCTGCTAAGTCTCAGAGTGGCCATGTTCAGGAAAGTATATTGAAAGGAAAGCAGAGTCACTGCCCTGCCTAAGGAAGGGAGGAAATGGAGGTGGAAAAAGATGTGGGCATAGATGGGGGTTAGTGGGAAGAGGGGAACACGTCAGTGTAAATGTTCCTGGGAATGCCTGGAATCTTGATTGCTGGTGAATAAATCTCAACAGAACTGATAGCTGCAGGGCAGCTTGAAGAGTTGGTCTAAGGTATGAAATGAGACATAAAAAAGGAGAGTTGTTCAAATTGTCATCTCTATGTTGCTGTCTTATCGCTAGTTCTGACACAAATATCATCGAGGAAAGATTTATAGCGTGCACTCATTTTAGTTATTTTTATAATTGGATGCTAAATATACATTTTTGAGCTCTTCTTTCAGATATTTGAAGTCCTTCCAAATCAGGTAGTAGCTCTTTTGGAACTAAAGGTTTCAGCAGCCTGCCCAAACATGCATCCTTTCCCCCTCAGTGGTGGACTTCAAATGCTTTAGCCTTGGTCCACAGTTGAACTGGTCCTGGGAAAACTGCAGGTATTCACCTAATTTCCTTGGGGTAGTTTATTAGGCTTTTTACATTCAGGCTTACCATGAAGATCAAAGTTGTATCCCCATCATGAAACTTATTAGCATCCTTTACAGCGAGATGATTGGTTTGGTCACAACCTGCCCAGCCCAGATTGCAATCAGCCATGAAATCAGCAGCAGTTACACTTCCCTCACTGTCCCGACCAGCATAATATTGGACTGGGTGGAGCCTTGAACTCTGCTGAGCATCCTGTCACTCAGGAATCCAAATACCTGTCCCCAGAAAGCAAGAGCCCATCCACATCGCGGGGTGCTGCCCTGTATGAGGAGAAATAATGTAAGGGCAAACTGTGAAATGCATAGACTGAAGCAAACCTTATGATTAATACAAGAAGATAGCAAAAGAGAAGGAGAAAAGATAAAGAACAAGGCCTTGTTAACAAGGCTAATAAATGAGATCACACTGTGTAATCCTGGGTAAGAAGCAAGGGGAATGGCACAGAAAGCCAGTACAGATGAGACAGTAGATCTGAGTGGAAAAAAAGAGCCACGCCATTGGTGAGCACCTGAAAAGGTCAGCAGAAAGGCTTTGTCTCGCTGTGCCTTTGAAAGAATTTGGCTTTAAGAGCTCAGTCCAAAAAGGTGCTGTACTCTGGAGCCAACCTTTCATGGCATCCTTCCCTGGGTCCTCCCCCTTGCAATAAACCGCAGAGGGCTTTTTACTAAGTCAGCTTTGTTTGACCAGCAATGGAGAGCTGGAGCTCAGCAGTGCCTTTTGTCCCGCGGTGCTTGTGTAGGTACACGTGCTCCAAGGGGAGCGGCTTAGAAATTCAGCAGATAACGAACTGCCTGGCATAATCACCTGATCAGCACTAGGACAAGGAAGGATTCCAGGGCTGAGGGGCTGCTATTGCAAGCAGATGTCTTACCTAAGTCATTGCTTCTTGGATCAGACGGTCATATTGTCTCCCTGGGAACACCATGATTGCTTTGACAAAATGTAGATTAAGAGAGGAGATGGAAAATAATCACCCTTCTCTCATTATCTGTGATATTTCTTTCATCTTTTTCCCCATTAGCTTACTGAATCATTTCAAATGTGCCCTTGTTTCTTTGCCCCTGGCCCTTCATTTTCTGTCTCCAAATCATCTTTCAGGCATTTAAAAGCTTTCCCTCCTCCTCTCTTATTTTATCATCAATTAGATTTTTTTCTCTGAGAAATCTGAGTCCGACAGTCCCAGCAGTAGTCATCTGGCACAGCTTTATTGGTGGGAATGGAGCTCTGCCGATTTCTTCCAGACAAGGAACTGGCTCAAAGATTTTAGAAGTGCTTGCCTTGCTGACGCTACCACTTTACAGGGCTCTTGCTGTGCAAACTGGTATTTTCAGATGCTCATTCATACAGGACGAGCAAAGATGCAAGGCAAGAGGGTGACAAAGCCGTAGGTGTCTGCATGCAGGTTTCTGGTCAAGTAGAATCAGGAGACAGAACTTCCTAAATCTCACCCTCCTGATTTTCAGTCTGCCTCAAAATGCCCTCTGGTGCCTGTGAGGGGTTTGCTTTCTGCCTCCAGCTGCAGGCTGGAGTTCAATCCCACTGCACTCATTGCTGTGCAGTGGGTGAAAACTCTTGACCCACATATTAGTCATCTAAATCAATGCATGAAGTCATTGTCAGAGATGAGTTATCTACAAGGAGCAATGCAAATTTATGGAATAAATTCTGCCTACTTTTCTGCTTGCTCTTTGTCCTTCACTATCTCCTCATAGTCTTCTAGAAGATGGGAGTTTTCTCAAATGTATTAATTTTTGGAGATTTCTTTCCTTGGAGATCAGCTAGAGAAATATCTTTGGGAATATGCACAATTTGTTATTCATAAGTCACGCTCTGTTGCTTAGTCATATCCCTGCTTCTCTGTTCCCGGATGGAAACATTATGTAACATCCGTGCTCCACATAAGGGCAGTAGAGGGACACGATTCACGAGTACATGTACATCCATACATACATACATATATATGTGCATGTATTATCAAATATTTATAGACATAAACCAGTCTAAATCACATAATTTCTGCTTTCAGCAGTCCATTTCTCAGATCTGAGGGGAAACTATTGCAGGCCAAAAGGTCTGGAAATGTGAGGCTGCACAAGGTAGTCCAAATGACTTGGGAATTATTTTTATTCTGCTGGCAGAGTAAGCAAACAAAATTTATCTGTTGAGTCCAGTGTTGAGAATCAGTATGTGGTACAAGAAACAACAAACTCCTGCCTTGCAAGAGCCTTGTGGCCTCCTGTTCAATCCACAGCTCCAGCCAGGGCAATGCAAAGACTTCTGCCACCCATATCAGCAGTTTGGAGTCAAATGAGACCAGAAGTCTATCTAGAATTTTAAGGGAGCCATGGCAGCTACCTGGACAGAACAAATAGAGAGTCAGAGAATACACAGCACCTGGCCACACCTCACAGGCCGAATTGTAGAATTGCTTTCCTTTTTAAAATAAGAGAATCATTACTGCCCACATGTCCTTATATGTCAGCCATATCCAGGCCGTGATGCTTATCCAGGCCACATTGCTTACCCAGATAATTAAGTCTGAGCATGGTTGATTAAGAAGGCGGAATTCCTTAACTTTTCTACGGCTGAGTGCATACATCCAGGTGAGAACACCACAATTTCCCATGCACAAGGTGAAAAAAAAAATACACATGAAAAAAGAAACTAAGAATAGAAATAAATAAGCTGGAAAATAGGGCTTCTGTCTTGTAAGTCAGATCCAATGGCTTTTACCACACCTGCTCATATACATGCAGTAACACAGTGCCCCCTACACCTCAGCACACATTTATTTCAGTATTAGCTGTGCACAAGTGACACCAAAGCAATACCATCATTTGCCAGAACACCTGGTCCCCCCCCAGAGGTTTCAGATCCAAAAGCTGAGATCTNACTGCAATTTCCATGTTATTTATCCACCTGGAAGCAAAGGCTGTGCTGGTGGTGTGTGCTGCACCAAGCTGGTGGTTCATGCATTGAAATATGTTCTGCTTGATCAATGTCATGTTGGCACCTCAGACTGATTGAGTCACCTTTGCTGTCACCAAAACTGACACTGTAGCACTGAGACAGGTGGCTGCAGCAGGGGCAGCTCATTAGGCATTTGCTGGGTGGGTGACTTGGGCACC
>VYZQ01054188.1:62648-79741 GCA_013400655.1 Mystacornis crossleyi | reverse complement strand
ACCAGGAATTTACTTCTGCAAAAACTCATCAGTGTTCTTGATTGCTGAGTACTAGGGCATCTAATGTCTGGAAACAGAAGGACTTTCCTAAAAATTGGAGAGAAGACTGACTCGTGAGCTTGCATCGCTCACAATGACTCAGACCCAGACTCCTGACTAAAAGAATTTCATTGTTCTTTCCACAGAATATTGCTAAATTACAAATTAGCAAAAGCACTATCCTGTACTCTCAGGCTGACATACGAATATGCATTATTTATTGCACTCTCATTATTTTCATTTCCTTTATAAACCAGGAAATGAAAGATTAAAGATCTCAGTGTGAGGGGAGCTGAAACTATTGCTGCAATCAATTTTAGCCATATGTTAATTTTTATATATTTAACCCCCATTTTCCCCCTTTCATTCTCCCTCTTCTGTTCTGTATTATGATCTGCTCCATCTATGTTTACTGCCCAAAACATCAAAAACACACCCCTCTGGAGCACCTAATATTTTTTGCTAACTTATTTTTCACTGGAGTGTTTAGAGCAATGGAAGACTAAAATATTACTGCAGTCTCCAGTTATGACTGTAATATAATTATGAAGAATACCTGAATCCCTTTTATCAAGGATTTCCATCACCTTCGTTCACTTGTAAATCAGATTTTAAAACTTAGAGGCAACATTGTCTTTTTTTCTTTTCTCTTTTCGTCTTTTCTTTTTCTCTTCTCTTTCCTCCTTTCCCTTTCCTTTCTTTCTAAGAAATTTTAATAAAGTGTCCATTTCCAAGGTTTATATATTAGTTTTCTTATTTTTAACGTTTGCATGCACCTGAACAATAATCCATTGAATGACTTCCCCTTTTGCTCCTCCTGGTAAAGGAGTTCTCCAGTTATTAATCCAGTGCATTACAGGAACTATCTGAATTTTTATTTTGAATCTCGTAGTAACTGAATAGTGAAACAAGTGTAAGGCAAGTAAAAGACATTAGATTTTGAAGCAAGTTTTTAAAGTGATACTTTCTCACCTTTAAAAGCCCCAAAGGAATCAGTATGCAACAAATACCTACCATTTATCTGGCAATACAGAGCAGGTAATTGGGATCAGGACCACATGACAGCATGTATTTTGCTTTGAAGGCTATACATCCAGTTACAGTTATTCATGGTTCACCGTGGAAAGTATTTGAGCTGAGAACTCCAAGTCAATGAAAATTTTAAAAAACTTACGGTTTTTCCTCTTTGGATATCATCTTTAGTCAGGTTTGCTTGCATACTGAATTAAAAGTTGAGCTTAGAACCACACAGTAAAATTATAAACTCTCTCTCCAAGGGCTGTTTTTATGATTCAATCTGTAGCAGTTCTGAAAATGAAGAGTTCAACTTATGACAAACCTCTCAGAGCTTAAATTTAAAGACCCCACACAACGAAACAAGACCGAAATAGACACCATGCTTTGATGATGGGCTCCCACACATTGGAGCTGATTAAAAAAGCAGTTTTTGACTTGCAAACAGATTTTCTTTACCAGACAAAAAAAGCAGGGGCAGGTCATGTTGAAATTTCTGGGCTTCAGTGCCACAGTGCCCTCTCCATACATCATCCTGCCCAGGCAGCCTCACTTCCCAGGGGACACCAGTGTGTGAGGGGCAGGCTGGGCTGGAGCAAACGCCTTTCAGCTGGGAATGCACCCAGGAGAAAATCAGCACACCCACTGTAGCCCGCAAGTATAAGAAGAGACTGTGAGAATTTTTACCATAGGATGAGATCTAGCCCATGAAAATGAAACTCTTGGTCATACAATGGCCTTGGCTGAAAAGTAACATCCTACAGATTGTTCATGCTTTCTGAACATTAGCAATATTCTGAGGCTGATGCATTGAAACCAATACCAACCTCACCACTGATTTCTGTGGGGAAAGCTGAACTTCAAATTTTCACCCTCTTTTCTTACTACTTTCTTGAATATTACCCCCCTGCCCCCAAAATCTAAAATTTCAAGGATGTGTTGAACACATAAAATATCTGTATAATTCAATCTACTAGGTCAGTGGATATCATTATACAAATAGGATAAGAAACTTCAATTTATTTAACATTATCAATAAAGATATATTAATTTTGCCTTCATTACTTTCAGGGCAAAGGAACACATGCTCCCATTCTGAGATTTCTTTGCTGGTCCTTGATCCTCGATTTTCCAAGTGTTCATGTGCTAGAAATTACTTTGCCTGTGCTTTATTGACATAGGCTTACCAGAAAAAAGCACAATATTTCAGGGTAAAAGGAAAGCTTTCCAGCATGCTCCACTGGGCAGAATAAACACCAGCCCTTCTTGAAACCCATCTGTATCTTATGTTCAACAGCTTCAGCATATTCTTAACCAGAAAATAGGAATCATGGGGAGGTCAACTTTCCTCCATGAAGTAAATGAACTGTTGATTAAAGAGGTTAATGTTGTTGAGTATGCTGCTGCTAGAAGTGTCTGATTTATTAATCTGAAACAAATGACCTCATCAACATGTCACTGAAAAGATGTGTTCATGTGAAGACTTAGATTTGCATGAATTTATTTTCCGTGTGGAATTGATTAGCCAAAGTGAATTAGTTTGAGGGTTCTTGTTTGCATCTGTTCACTTCAAATATTTATTTATTTTCTAATTAAGAGAAGGAAATCCTTTCATGAGTAGTTTTATAAACAACAAGAAACCTTTTCTTTTTCATACACTTCACAGCTATAATTTTGAACTTCATGTCAGTGGCACAGATGAGGCTGGGGAAGGATGGGTCCCAGGAGACTGTTTTTCTTGTGAACTTTCTCAGCTTGCCCTTGACCCAGCCCTTGATGCCTGACAGTGCTCTGTAGTAAAGGATGAAAAGAATTCACGACAATGTTAAACTGAAGAATGTAATGTCATGTCATGTGGAGCCACCTCAGCTAACACCATGGGAGTATTTAGGGTTCAGGCTAACACCCCTACACAGGCAGAAGGGCATATTCTGTGGACACAGCCTGGAAGCATAGGTAGATATAAACATGTTTAGGAGATATCTAGGTATTTGCTAAGAAGAAAATCTGACATGATGTATTTTTTCTTTGGCATCATCAAAGCAGGGTAAAAGAACAATTACATTGGTAAGCTAGCTGGTGCTGGGATAGAGTTATTCTTCTTCACAGTAGCTGGTAAGGGACTGTGTTTTGGATTTGTGATGGAAAGAGTGTTATAACACCCAAATATTTTAGCTATTGCTAAGCAGTGCTTATACAGACTCCAGGCCTTTTCTCACCCCACCCCATAGCGAGCAGGCTGGGGGTGCACAAGGTGTTTGCAGGGGACACAGTCAGGGCAGCTGACCCCAACTGACCACAGGGGTGTCCCACACCATAAGATGCCATGTTCAGCCCACAAGCTGGGAGGAGAAGGAAGGGGGACGTTCGGAGTATGGCACTGGACTTCATGAGCAGCTGTTACACAGGATGGAGGCCAGCTTGCTTGGCAATGGCTTAACCTGCCTGCTGATGGCAAGTACTGAATGACTTTCTTGTTTCAGTTTGCTTGTGTGAGAAGCTTTTGTTTTACCTGTTAGACTCTATCTCAACCCACGAGTTTTCTCAATTTTTCCCTTCTGATTCTCTTCCCCAACTCACTGGACAGAGTGAGTGAATGGCTGCATAAGTTGACTCCAGTGGCTTAGTTGCCAGCTGGGGTTAAACCACAAGAGTTGTAAAAAACTATTTGTACTGTAACTTCCAAGGAGCAGAGTGTTTTGGAAGTATTGCCCAGTAAATATAAGGCCTGGCTGTCCAAAGCAAAGATGGGTTACATGATGGGCACTGACAGATGTTGGTGGTCAGGGTACTGTCCCTCTGAGTTCCACTCTTTGTGCTCAACTTCACTTCTATAAAATACAAAAAGCGAAATTGCATCTTATGGTAAAGTTCTGCATCTCATTTGAGCTAGGTGCAATTGTGGGAAGTTTGTGGGGTTTTTTCACTTTTTCTCCAAATGTTCCTGTTTTGTTTGGAATGCCAAAGATAATTGTTGGAGTGGATTTGTCTAACTTCCTGTCAAATTGGTGTTTAGTCACAGAAAGTTACATAGCATAGTTCTCTGGGGAGATTTAGCTAATCTGATTTACCATGAAGAGCTTGCCAAATTTGCAATCCATGGGACTTCTTGTTAGACAGTGGGTTCCAAGACCTTGTTTCACTTTTGGGGGGCTTAGACTCTTAACAGGATAAGGAGTTTGTCTTCTCCTGCGTTCTGCCGATTGCCTACCATGGGAAAAATGGAAGGGATTTAATCTCTATTTATTCAGAAGCAGCCAAAGCAAAAATTCATTTAGGAAGTGGACTTCAGGGATGATATGGATGACAGTTTCCAGAACTTAACTCTGATATCAGTAAACACATGCTAATGAAGTCAGCCTATTTCCTTTGTTCAAAAAAATTCAACAGAAAAATCAATAAAAGAGTCTTCCAATTTCTTCATGAGAGAAAGAAGTTAAATTAGGGTATACTGGCAGCAGTCTGAAGAAAGGGGATTCCCTGTCTTGATTTGACACTTTTTTATTAGTTTTGTTGAGCGGCAGATGTGAGACAAATAGAAGAATGCAGCTGCATTTCAAAATAAGTAAAAGGTATTAGAGTAACATATTTATGCATGTGCACTAAGCTTTGACCCTTTGTTCTGACAGTCAGCATTTAGCAAAACCCCCAGTGTGTATTTAAGTGGATATATAAAATAGGTGGTTTTGTAACAAAATCTTTGAAGTTGGCATCTTTTATAATAGGTAGAAACTGGAGATGTCTGCGTGTGGATTTTCCCAATTATAACTGATACTGCACTTCCCCTGACTTAATGAGAAATTATTCATCACTTTTTTACGGAGCCCTTAATTAGGTTCTTCTGTGAGGATATGTAAGAAAGCTGGAGCCTGGCATGTGAGAACCTTTTAATGCATAACTGAGGTGCCTTTATTCAGAAGAGAGAGTGTTGCAGCTTACTGCACTGCTTAAACTGAAAGTGTGTTTATCTAAGGAATTATTTGTTTCACAGTGGCAGTTAAAGGATTACGTGACTGCCTGAGTCTCACTCGTGGGGCAGGAATGGAACAGGGTCTTAAAGGAAGATGGTTCATGTCTTCAAGAGATGTTACAATAAAATCAGAAGATAGGGCCCGGATAGTGTGGAAAGGGAGGAATAGGATGCCAGCAACTTGATATGATCCAGAGCAGCACCACACCATCCCCAGCCCTTGGGCTGGAATCGTGTGTGTCAAGATCAAACCTTTTCCACAAAACACCCTAATGGTGCTACCTGCCTGCTGATGAGAGGACTGGAGAAACCCCTAGGATGGTACACAAAAGCAGCTGCTCAAAACCTGTAGTTCCTTTCTACAGACGTGCAGTCCCTAGTCATCTAGTCTGTAATTGTTTGAACTGTCTTCTTTAAAAGTTGCAGCTAATAATTAGTGAATATGAAAAATCCATCTGGTCACAGCCTTAGATTTTGCTAGAGCATAAAAGTGGGCTTAACAGTGATTACACACTTTAGTTTTAATTTCAGTATCCAAGTGTGTCTCATGCTTCTTAAATTGATTTTTTCATCTAATAAGGTTGCTATTTCCTATTTCTGACTTTGTAGCTACTTTGGCCATTTGCTCTGTCAAACTTCATTCTCCTGTCTTTGCCCACTCTGGTTTCAGCATAGAGGAATTTCTCACCAGCTTTGGATGAATCTCAGCTCTAGGTACCCTTATGGGCCTCTGTGTCAGTGTAAATTTTCCAGGGGTGTATGGAAGAGCTGGGCCTCCAAATTTTGGGCTGATCTGTTTTGACTGTATTTGCTTGTTATTAGGATCATATGATATGATTGACATTAAGGGACACTGCCCCAAGTGTCTTTTGGGAGAACTGTAACACTAACAGGCAACTCTCTTTTAACCATCTGTATTTCCCTCTAGACAAAAATTTTTAATGAAGTTATGTTACTGAGCCATAAAGCTTTGTAAAGGGAAGGCCTTGTAAAATCATGGCTCGGGCCTGTTACTTTGGCTAAGTAGAAGAGGACTGTGGGCGAGTGAGTTGGCTGGAATAGGGGTGGAGAGATGTGCTGTGTGACTGCCGCGTGCTCGCATCGTGGTGTAGGCTGGTTGGTTGAGTTGGGTTTGTTGTGCCTTAAAACTGTGTAAACAGATAACAGGTAACTGCTTTAAAAGGCCAGGTTTTTGAAATAAATGGCTTTCCTTTGCACCTGCCTGGGGACTCCTCGTGACTCATTATCCCAACAAAGTCACTTATTTTTCTGTCTTGGTAACAGCCAAAAGAAATTTTATCTTTCTATTCTTATGGTTGCTTTCTAACTTGCGTAATGGGAGGAGAAGNAAGTTATGTTACTGATAAATAAAGCTTTGTAAAGGGAAGGCCTTGTAAAATCATGGCTCGGGCCTGTTACTTTGGCTAAGTAGAAGAGGACTGTGGGCGAGTGAGTTGGCTGGAATAGGGGTGGAGAGATGTGCTGTGTTACTGCCGCGTGCTCACATCGTGGTGTAGGCTGGTTGGTTGAGTTGGGTTTGTTGTGTCTTAAAACTGTGTAAACAGATAACAGGTAACTGCTTAAAAGGCCAGGTTTTTGAAATAAATGGCTTTCCTTTGCACCTGCCTGGGGACTCCTCGTGACTCATTATCCCAACAAAGTCACTTATTTTTCTGTCTTGGTAACAGCCAAAAGAAATTTTATCTTTCTATTCTTATGGTTGCTTTCTAACTTGCGTAATGGGAGGAGAAGAAGAACACCTCTATCTCCTTTCTCCTGATGTCAAGAGGGCTTTTGAGTGGAAGGAAATAAGAAAAATTAAAAAAAACCCCAGACAACAAAAGCAAACATGGATTCAGTAGGGGAGAAACACCTAATTGTTCAACTGACTGAAGGAAAGCTCAGTGGAAGAGGAAAATGTGGATAGCTGTATTGATATGGCTGTAAAATGTGCACTCCTAGAAACTAAAAAGTCTTCTTATGTGCAAAGGTTGATAAAATGAAAATAAATTATCCTTGCACTGAAACATTTTTTCAATCTTTTTACTTCCTTGCTCTTGCCTTTGATGTTGTCTGTATTTTAATAGTAATTTGCCTAGGGTTTTGGTTTATTTCCTGGGTTCAATCCAAATCCTGTTGGGCACGCTTAAAGAATATCACCATTCTGCAGCCAGTTGTATCTGATCCAGCGCCTGAAATGGTTATTCATGCTTTTGTCACCTCAAGATTAGACTATTCAAACTCCTCGCTGGTTGGTTTCCCTGATAATGCCTTCTATGAACTCCTACTGTTACAAAATGTGTTTGCTGAAGTGATCCACTAACTGCAAAGGCAGTGCAGTAACTATTAACTGCTTCATTTATTAAATTTCAATTATCCCATGAATCTGCAAAAAGCACGAATAGCCTCAGCATAAAGTGTCCCCAAAAATTTGATTTTGTCAGTAAAGGTGCAGACTGGTTTTTGCCTGCTTCAGCAATACCTTCATCTAAGAATTGCCTCTGTCATCTTCAGTGGGACACTATGGGCTAAGGTCAGTACCAGGAAATATGGCAGAGCTGGTCTTTAACCAGGTAAGTCTGTCAGATGCCACAGAGTTAGCTTTTGTGAATTATATAAAGCATTAATTTTAATAGTGTTTTATACTCACTCCAGCTGTTGTAAGGCCACAGGTGGCCTTTAACTACTTGCTACAGTACAATAGAATGAGTTCTTCCTTTCAACATTCATTGTCGGTCTCATTAGAACCTTTACTAGCACGAAATAGAACAAACCAGCACGAATTTTAACACAGATGCTTTTCTAATTGAATAACAACAAACATAAGAATCCACAGAGAAAAAACCGTTGAATTCACAGAGCTTCTAGCTCTTTATCTGTGTGTGTGTGTGCTTATGAGAAACAGGGGGGCAGGGGAAGAAAAATGTGCAAGGGAGGCAAGTGCTGAAACATAAACTCAAAATTGCAGACTGGAAACTTTTATGTCATCACGATTTCAGCCAGTTAGAAATACAAGTCTACATTCTGACCTATCAAATACCTAGTGAATGGGATGTTGTAGATATGATTACACCTTAAAAAAAAAATCCACTTTTAACACCTGGTGTTATGGTTACAGGACATTCTGACACTGCCTCACTTCTAACTGCTGACCCCCCACTGCACCACAACATCCATTCTCCCCCGGACCCCAGCGCCATGAAGCAGCTGATAGTGTTTACTGACATACTGCATTGGCAGCTCCACTTTTCATGGGCAGAAATCTGCCCTCTCCACTCACTGTATGAGAAGCTGCAAGTTGCCCCTTGATTGGTTACCCAAGTGTGAACAGCTGCACGAGTAACCCATTTTTTTTAAGGCATAAGAAACAAAAGGAGCATAAAACTTTCAGACAGGTCTTTTGCACAGTGCCTGTGGTGCTATGCTTTCCAAGTCTACCATATAATCACAGAGAGCCTCTCAATGCAGAAAGAATAGTGGGAAAGTATCCTTGCAGCAAAAATTAGCAATGCCACCCTGTACACTAATTAAGTGTTTTTAAATTGTGTACCCAGCTGTGTTGCACTGAATTGTGCAAATGGGGATAAAATCAAACCAGTTTTCAACTTCTACATCTTCAGAATTTACTTGTATAGTATTGCCAGGGTATAAATGCTTTCATGTGATGTGCTTTATGCACATGTCTGAAAAACTAAAGAAAGCTGAATTATTTCACTGGAACTACACAGAGTCCACTACTCTTTCCATGGCTTCATGCTTCAGAGCAGAAGTCTGAATGAGTAACAGAGATTTATAATGTGCCCTGGAGGTCAAAACACTCCAGCTTTGACAGAACAATGAAGGGATCAAATTCCAGTGGAGAGTGGCCTCCCCTGAGCTCTTCTGGCCTCTGGTCACCCTGGCCATACAATGCAAGGGACTATTCACAAAAATACCTCAGTCATTCTCAAGGTTTTTTTGTGGTTTACAGAGAAAAAAGCCCAGACCCCAACCATGTGGGAGTACCCTTGCTAAGTCAAGCACTTCCATTTTCACTCAGAACCAGGTGGATAGCAAAACAATCTCTATTCTCCCCATTATTGGGGCCACTTTAAAATAACAAAAATAAAAATAAAAATAAAAATAAAAATAAATAAGAGACCAAACAGGCAGCTGGACTTTCTGTAAAGGATGCATTTAAATGCCAGAGATGAGTCGAAGGAGAAGTGCTGAATTAGGATGTTATAAATGACTGTGCTGAGAAAGTGCTGCTGAAGATGGGATATGGGTCTGGTTGTAAAAGCAACTTCCAGCACTGTCAGTACCAAGCAGGACTTGTGACAAGTGGAAGGTCTGGAGACCCAAAACTAGATCTAGACTAGGCAACTTCTTGGACAAAAATGTTCATTATCCCATTTCCTCTTGACATTTTACTTCTGTCATGACTGAAATGTACCTCAGCACGTGTGACCTGTCATATACTGTCCTCCTGGCAAGACCTAATGGTATAATAAATAAAAAAGAAAAAGATAATTTTACCAGAAATTATAGGAAATGTTCACTTGAGATCTAACCTTAACCAGGGAAAGAGGTAACAGGAAGATTATCTCTTCTGTGAACCAGTAAAAGAGGGTACTAGTACCAGAAACTTCATAATAGTTTGGATCAAACTACTTTTTTCTCCTTCTTTAAGAAAGGCCTTAAATTACTCTGGCAAAGAGTAATGGCTGAGTGACCTTATCCATTCCAGTTGGGAGAATAAAATCTCATTTCTTATTCAGCAGCGTCAAAAGGCTGCTTGAAAAAAATTTAGTGTTTCATACTTACCAGTTCACATCATCTGCAAGGGTTGTGTTCAAATTTATCCAAGCAAACAGAAGCCAGCTAAAATTTTTTGCATTGTTTTGCTAGTAATCCAGTGCTGAAGGTGGAGAGATTAATTTAGTCATAAAAAAAGGCAACTGATGCAGTCCAAACCCTGTGCTGAACATAAGCACAAGAAGTGTGATGTCAATAGGCAAAAATTAGTGTGTGGTAAGCAAGGTCTTATCAGTAAGCAAAGTAAGGAGACAAAAATCTTGTCCAAATACTGATCCTGTGACTTGTCAAGAAAAGAAAAAAAAAAAAAAGGGCTAACTAAACCTTAATGTTTAGTAATATCTGATCCTATAGAAGTATGTACACCATTTAAACAGCAGCATCACAACCATTCATGAGGATTTGCTATTTCATCCTTGGTCAACTACATCATATTTGTGTAAATTTAGAGAGAGATTACATTCTGAAACTATTGGCAATTAAGCTGCTTAATTTTGTCTTGTTCAGAAACCAGAGCAATATGCCTTATTTCTTGTTTAAGAAAATCAGCAGAGAGGACTCTGTCATCAACACCTTCTGAATTCCCAAGAAAATTAGCCATTCTCAAGCTAATGTCATCTGCAAATGCAGCTTTCCCCTTTGGCCATCAACCAGAAAGGATAATGTTGAAAAATAGTAATGAGGTGCAGTGTGGCTGCAGAAAAAAGAGGAAACCATGCTGTGAGCCCTCCTCCAATTCAAATAAAACTTCTTGTCCCATTGAAGAGTTTTCTGCCAATACCAGCCTCCCTGGGATACTGGCAGTCACTGGAGGCAGACAGCTCTTGGTGAGTGCACTGCATGAAAGGACTGATGGAAGACAATGCAGAGTATTGTGCACAGCTTATTAAATCTTGCCAATCTCCTCAAATAAAAGTTAGCTCAAGGAAAAGGTCTGGCTGACAGCTGAACATGAGTCAAAAGTCTCACTAGGCATCTTGGTCTTTGTCATGGAGAGTGTTACAAATTCACTGAGAGAAACTTGCTCTTCTTTAGCAAAATCTTTGGGATTTTTGTACATAGTCCAACTTCTCTCATGCTTGCTTAAAATCTGGTGTCTAGCTGTAGTTTGAGATTCACTAAATGTATCTGAAACCTAAGATATTAGCTCTCCTATGTGCTTACTTTGTATATGCAGATTTGGAAGCACGACTATTTCTAGATTTTAATTTTACCTGTATTTTAATTTAATGTAGGCACAAATCTAATGAGATGAAATGGAGTTTGCAAATTGCTTTTACAGCAGAACATTTATTTTAGGGCTGTTTAGGGTACCTTGAAAGTATTTCTTTGCCTGACATGTAGCCCACATGCAATGACACTAAGAATAAACAAAGCAGAGAGAAGTCAGCTACTGCTTTACAACTCCTGAGGGGAAAAAATTAAAAAGTAATGAGTCTATAAAATAAAACAAACAGCCCATAGATCAAGGACGGGATTTAAAATAATTTAGGTATTGACTAAAAGAACTGCAATATTGAATTTAGGGAGAGAGAATGTTTTTAAGATGAGCGTAGGGCCTTTCTGAACCTCCACCT
Organism: Mystacornis crossleyi; assembly: GCA_013400655.1. Taxonomy (NCBI): domain Eukaryota; kingdom Metazoa; phylum Chordata; class Aves; order Passeriformes; family Timaliidae; genus Mystacornis; species Mystacornis crossleyi. The sequence goes on along the minus strand of VYZQ01054188.1, from coordinate 68,344 downwards.
TGAGCTGCCAAGAGTCAGGACACATACATTAGAAATGAAGTCAGTGAAATCATGCTGAAAATAAGTGAATGTAATTAGTGAGACCTAAGTTCATTTAATGAATAAGTGAAAATGGGTAAGTGTAAATGAGACATACAGTGGAGTTACTGAGGTAGGTTACTGGGTTAGTGATCTTGAGTTAAAGCTGTTATATAACTCTGCCCTTAGTTCCCTCTGACACTATGCATTGGGTAAGTCAGAAAGTAAATATGTTAGAAAATGCTTTCAGCTGTGCAGAAAATAGACTATGCTGCTGTCGAACCATACCCTACTGTAACATACAGAACGGCTCTGCTGCTCTTTCTTTTTAAAAGTGGTTTGGGGACTGCAGACATTTCAAAAGAGGTAGAGAAAACAGTGGGATCTTCTCTTAATCCAGAGTATTAACATTTGGCAAAGATGAGTCTGCTTTTCTTGGCAGCAAATGCAGCATTAGTTTTGAGGAAACTGGAAGCAATTTCAGAGAACACTATGGAAACCTCTTATTAAAGTTCATGGTAATGTAAAAGGGAAGTCAAACTGACTTTAACAAACTTCTTGGAATAACTGTTTTTTAATACCTAGGCACTTTAGATATGTTCAAGCACATGTGTGAGACAGCACTTAAAGGAGACAGAAGCGCTAAAAATTGCAAAAACATGGAATCACTTAGGTTGGAAAATACGTCTCAGATAACTGAGTTTAACCATTAACACAGCACTTTCAAATCCACCACAAAACCATGTTCATGAGTGTCACGTCTACATGTCTTAAATACCTTCTGGGGTGGCGAATCAACCAGTTCCCCAATCACTTGTTCCAATGCTTGAAAATCTTTTTTGTGAAGATTTTTCCTAATATCCAATCTAAACCTTCTCTGGTGCAACTTCAGACCATTTATTCTCATTCTGCCTCTTGTTACTTGGGAGAAGAGACTGACCTGAGCTGGCTACAGCTCCCTTCCAGGGAGCTGTAGAGAGTGATAAGGTCTCCCCTGAGCCCACTTTTCTCCAGTCTAAACACCCACAGCTCCCTCAGCTGCTCCCCATCAGACTTGAGCTCCCGACCCTTTCCAGCTCCACTGTCTTTCTCTGGACTCCCTTCAGCCCCTCAATGTCTTTCTTGTTGTGAGACGCCTTAATCTGGACCCAGGATTTAAGGTGAGGCCTCACCAGTGCCCAGAACCAGGGGAAAATCACTGCCCTGGTCCTGCTGGCCACACCATTGCTGATCCAGGCCAGGATGCCACTGGCCTTCTTGGCCACCTGGCCATAGCTGGCTGATGTTAAACCCCTGTCAGCCAGCACTAACAGGTCCTTTTTGGCAGGGCAGCTTTTCAGCCACTCTGTCCCCAGCCTTGAGAGTTCAAGGGGTTATTGTGACCCAAGTGCAGGACCCAGCACTTGGCCTTTTTGAACCTCTCACAACTGGCCTTAGTCTATTGATCCAGCCTGTCCAGAACTTCCTGTAGAGCCTTCCTACCCTTCAGCAGATTGACATTCTCATCCAATGCAGAGTTCTCTGCAAACTGCCTGAGGGTGCCCGTGATCCACTCACCCAGATTGTAGATAAAGATATTAAACAGGACTCGTCCCAACATTGAGTCCTGGGGAACATCACTGGTGATTGCCACCAGCTCAGTTTTAGTCCATTCCCCAACAATCTCTGGGCCCAGCCATCCAGCCAGGTTTTTACCCAGCCAAGAGCACACTTGTCAGAGCCATGAACAGCCAGTTTCTTCAGGAGAATGCTGTCAGAAATGGTGTCAAAGGCTCTACTGAAGACTAGGTGAAAAATACCTTCAGTACCAGAATTCACTAAGGTAATTTCTGTGATAATATGCAGAGTCACCACTGTGGGGATCATCTCTCTTGATCACCAACATGTGCTGTGTACAGTCAAAGGTCTCTGTTATATGAGGGTTGCTATTTATTAAGGAGTTGGAAAAACTGGGTTTGCAACAGCAGTACATGAGGACAGCAACAAACTTGGGGTTGCAGATGTCAACGTGTGTAAAGCATCATTGACTGCAACAGCAACAGTCCAGTACAGAATTCTTGCTACATGTGTGCCTTGTCTCCCTAGCAGAAAAAAAAAAAACTTTTGGTGAAGTTTAGTTTAGAATATAAACTACATGGTGCTAGGTCTGCGTCATTTTGCAGCTCTTACCTGGTCTATAAAGGGGAGCATGCAGATATATCAAAGACTTTCTCTGACGAGTCATTAGTTTTTCTAGTTTGAGGCATGACAGCTAACTCTGACTCAGAGCATTGCACTAAATGTCATAGCTTTAATGCCTAGGACCTCAGGAAAGGAAATTTTTTTGATAGATTGCTGCAGGTTTTGCATCCATAAATCCACTGATCTACAGTCAGTTTCAATGCTGAAGTTTTTTGACTCATGCTGCATGCTGGGCAGTACAGAAAACCAGAGTCCCAAGGAAAATCAGTCATCACTGAGAGGAATGTAATACAAATAAAGGTGGGCTCTTGGATTATACTCTTGTGGGTTTGGTGCTTTTTGCTGGGGGGAACACGGCCATAGCAGAGAGTACAAAAGTATTTTCAAGGAGTCAACACTCAAAGAAGTAAGACTACCTATATAGATTCTGCTGTGTCAGAAGAATTTGCTTTTGTGCTGTAATTTAAATTTTAATCAGGCTGTAGGGATATAATAAAGTTTAGATTAATAGAGTAGCAGCATTAGCATCAGGTTGGCATTGGCATGAAACAAACATTTTGTTTTAGTAAAGAAGCATTTTGCTTTGCTTCATCTTCTACATTAATCTACTGCTCAGTGCTGCTGCCTTGGGAGCCAATGGGAAAATCACATGCTCTGTGGAAACAAGACTGTATCTTCTATTTCTAGCATCCTAACCACATTAAGGTGCTCCTGACGCTACATGGGAATGAAATAATTCTGAAAGTTTTATTGGTTTGTATGAAAATTAAACTGCTTTTTCCCCACCCAGCCTTCTAATTATAGTCATTTAAATGCCCATACTTAAAGGCAAATAAGTATGCCTGAAACTGTCCAAAGAATTATTTCTAATATGCTTCTTAATTTAAACCTCACTGTTGAATTTTGAAAGTCATTTTTCTTTTAATTTATTGATGTCAAAATAATAGTTTTTTGCCAAGCTGCACATAACTATTTTTATTATCAAAGAAAAAGGATAAGTATTCAATGTCGATTAAAAAAAAGAAATTAAAAATTGCCACAACCACTTTAAAGAGTCAATTTTGCATCATTTCATTTCTCAGTTCCAAGAATGAAGACAGCCTCATGGTTACAGTCCTGGGTCAAGACTTAAAATCTTCCTTTAGAAGATTTAACTGCTACACAGTTCTTATGCAGGTTTGATCATTCCATATAATGTCTTCATTTTTTCTGCATTAGGAAGTGAAAAAATAAGTCCTTTTTTTTAATCCTACCAAACTCTTTCAAACTGTTGCTTGTCAATTATCTGTTCATAACATAACACAGCAAGAGCTCTATTTTTGTTGAAATTTAGTAAACCACATCAATGTTTGAAACAAAAGTCATGATAGCGTTTTTATTGTTCTATGTCTTACATAATTCTCTCTTTCCTAGAAAGCATTAAAGACCTCATCCAGCATTTCCAGGAGACTCTTCTAGCATGATAGCTGCTGACATTTGCCTTAACAGGGTAATAATTTTCTCTTTATACAACAGCTATGAACCATACTTTGCAGGGCACATAAAGGAATATCCATTTTTTATCTGATCTTGACAAGTGGAGAAAAAGGCAGATGCACCAGGGCTTGAAGAAAAATCACTGAAGGACAAGCCAAGGCTAAAGTAATATAACATCTTTTTTGGTGGATTCATTGCCATCATCAAAGATTTTCATATACCATTTTGGTTTACTGATTCATAGTATCATTTGCAGTAACATCTGGGTGGCTCTATCCTCACTGTGCATTTTTCTTCCTTTGAATGCCCAAAGCTACCCAACAGGCTTGATCCCTGAGGAGTTCACATGCTGTGTGGTCTAAAGTGCAGTTTCCAGATCCAGCTCACCAGTTCTATCTAGGAAAGCAGTAAAGATACATATAGGTGAAATACCTGTTGTTAAGTTCAAGTAGGTAAAGTTCAAATTCATAAATTTTTCATGAATTTAGTCCACTCTCACTGAAGCTACAGGACCAGCAAAAGACTTTGAACATGCAAGCTGTCTTGCAGAGTACCAGGTACAGAGAGCCAACTTATAATATTATGGTCCTTTATGCTTATTATGACAAAAGTGTATCTCTGTATCTCCAATCTGCACACCTGATTTCTATAATCACTATCCCAAAGCAAGCATTTAACTGCACATTCAACCAACCCACCTTGCCTTGCCTTGCTTTTTATTCTTCTCTATTTTTTTTCTCTCTACGAAGCAGATGTGGGTCTGACCTCCCAAACATGAGATCCAGGATTCCTCACACACAGGAATATGTGACCCAACCAGTGCTATTGACTGGCAATCACAAGTATCATTTTGATTCAGTTTTAACAAAACGAGGGACCAGAGTTGCTATGAAGTAGTTACAAAATCCATTAAAACCCATGGGAGTCTTTCAACTAATATGAAGCTCTGGATCAAAATCCATGTGCTTTATTTAGTCACTGTGGAACACAAAATCTAGAAGTCAAGCTATTCTGTGTCAGATGCTGTTAGTTGTGCTATCCTCTATTGATGGTATGATAATCAAAAGAAGTCTTGGAAGTGCTTTTTAATGCCTATAAAACATAAAGTGCAATTTGAAAATTAATTATTGTACATTTACATTGAAATGGTGAGGATTTTTTACCTTATATTTGAGTTTAAGCTCTCCAATCTCCTACTTACAGTATTTATCCCTATATGTTCAATTTTTTCCTTAAGGTTTTAACCAAAAAAAGCCTAGATAATTCCCTGTTTGGCTCAATGGAGTTTCAAGATGTTGCCAAGTGCTCCAGAAGTCATTCTGTGACTCATCATCATGTCAATGTATGGCTTATTAATCAATGACCATAGAGCTGACAAAGATCTAATTATATTGAAAATGTTTGTATCTTTTTTTCCTTTTAAATATGAGGATATTATCAAATCGATTTTCTTTACAGGATTTATTATTTTAGTTAGTGTTGAATAAACTCAACTCTTCAGGACAAAACGTTCCCAGATGTAGAGCCTCTTAGCCAAAAATTTGCACTTCATAGTTGAATATATTTACTGTTATATTTACGGCTATGTTTTCTGTTGTGCTTGGTACAACTGATGCTATTTGTATGTACAAACAGCTCTTTTTGTGACACTGCTAAGCTCAGAAGATTTTAGTGTGATACTTCAGAGCACCAAGCTGATCTGTTTAAATAAAGATAAGGACAACATGAAGTGTGTCTGGCATACCAATCCTTTTAAAAGCTGCTCTGCATAGATAATGCCTTTGAATATTTAAGATACGGTTAAAAGAAAAGTGATTGCTTGAAAGTTATGCATTAAATCCTACTTTTAAAATGGCTGCACTCTCCATGGAATGTTCTACTGCTTATTTAGGAAGTCTGAAAGGGTTTTCAGAGCTAGATACTAGGTTTGCAGAACCATCCCCATCCCATTTGGTTTGCAATATGTACCCATCACTTCATTCAGTGCTGTGGCTATTCACACATAACTTTTGTTTAAAAAA
>VYZQ01054188.1:47481-61872 GCA_013400655.1 Mystacornis crossleyi | reverse complement strand
GAAAAGAAGTCACACCATCACCTTTGAAAATTGAGTCTAAAGGCTCTATCAAAGGAAGAAAAATTCTTCTCCACTGCAAAGTACTTGAACAAGATTATTAGTCTCCCATGGTACCAATTAGTTGTTGATAGAAACCCAAAAGGCCTCATATACCCTCTATGGAAAGGAGAAAAACAAGATTTTATAAAAAGAAGGAGATACTCAAGTTCTCCACATGATACCGACCATGGGAAAAGAACTCTGTGGAGAGCAGAAACTTAGGGTGCAACTGACCATCAGCAATGGCTTCAACAAAATATATGTTCTTGACAAGGGCTGTGCCAAAGCTGTCATTCAAAACAATTTGGGTTAGATTTTGCAGGATGGGTCAGAAACCTTGGTCATGACAACAAACTAATTTTACATATTCCAATTTCCAAGGAGCAAGCAATTCTGAAAACAACTTTTTGATGTCTCTCACTGTAGTCAGGTTGCCCAGGCTGTGTCAGGCTATATATACACAGATGTTACACATATTATCTATATGGTTATATATGTATATGTAGACATATATATGTGCATGTGTCTGTCCCTCTGTCCAGGCCTGTTTCAGAAACAAACATTCCTTTGTGCCTTCTGTGTACAGGAAGCCTGTGATGCAGCATGGCAGAGAGTCACCAATCTAGTTACAAAGTTCCCACCATTTGTCTAAAAATTTTGATCTTGCTTCTGAGACCTGAGGAGATAAAGGCAGCTGCTGTTCAGAGAGTCTTAATCTCCTTTTCCATCTCAAGTGCCTCATACTGTTTTATTTCATGTTTATAGTCATTGCTCTTAGTTCTTTTTATCACAACAGCACTTCGCTATTCACAAGGGCAAGGATTTTCTTGATTAGCAAGATTATTCTGTTTATGTTTGCCTTATCCCTCCTTTTTCTGCCTTTTGTGTGGAGGATTTCAAAGATTTTCACTGAAAGCTTCAACAGTTTACTTGCGTTACACACATAAACTCTTCAGGAGGACCTCTGGTATCCCAGAAATGTTGCAGAGGCTTTGATCAACTGATAGCAATGTTCACCACATATCATCCCTCCCAATAATGTCAGCTATTTCCAACATGTTTTGTCTTGCATAACTCTGCCATGAAATTTTAATAATTCTTTTTATTTAGAGAAGTGAAGAAAGATCTTGGGCGAGTCATGAAAATTTGAAGTGGAATATCTTTCTTACTGACAGAATTGATACTTTGGCCTCTACTGTTACTTAGTACCACATATGATAGTTGTCTATAGACAAACGTGAGACTTCATACAGATTGGACATATTATGACAGATTTTAGACTTTCAATGTCTATCAGATTTTGCAATAATGGTTATCTCCGAGCACATAAAATGTAAAATCTACAGCATCTTAATGCCCACACAGAATTTATTCACCGTTCTCCCTCGTGGATCCACAAACAACATGAACATTCCCTCCCATCCTTGTCTTGCTAAATGCACACATGCCTTAAACCTCTTCTTACCGAATGGCCTTTTCAAAGAAGAGAGATGTTTTCTCTATGATACCTTCATTCAAAAGTGTTTTCCTGTGATAGAGTGTGTACTGTTTGACACAAGATTCTCCAATTTTTGTAGCATTTATTTGTAAAAATGTGAAAGATGGATATCTATTCATTACAGTGCACTGTTTTGCTGATTTTCCAGTAAGTTTTCCGCTTCATTTATACGAGGGCAAAAGTCTCTTCTACCATACTCCACGCTGTGTTTTGTGTGTAACCTGCTGTGTGCCTCAAACCTTCCTGTGCGCAGCTAGTGAGGAACACCACAGCCTTTATGAAAAGCATGAGAACACATCCAAACAATGCAAATGAACCAGATCTTACATGCACAAGTCCTTTAATAAAATCCCAAGGCAGAGGAAACTGACCTCTGAAGTTTATCTCTACATTACAGCTTTTCCTTCCAATCTAGGGGATACTTGACCTTCTAAATTGGACCTGGTAAATCTAAATCATTTTTCCTTAGGGCTAAAGAAAAGCAAACCAACACAATGCCTTTTTTTCTCCATTTTATGCACAAAGATAGTGAATTCCTACCAGTGACTCACAGAAACCCTTGATGCTTTTTATACTAGCAGCCCAAGGACAAGGAAACCACTAATGGTGTTTTTTCCATATTTGAGTATGCTCACAGGTGTTTTCAGCTACAGGATATTTCTACTATCAAAGAGGGGAGTAAATCAAATTGAGCATTCACATTTATAACACACTTTTTCCTATGGTGTTCTGTGCATATTTCCTTTGAAGTACTTTCGACTCTTCTGATAGATTTTTTAGTACATTTTGGTATGACGAGGGAGTTGACAGGATACTGAGGGTTTCAGGATTTAACACCTGACCCAAAGCCCACAGAATTCTGCAGGAGTTTTTCTGTTACCTTCTGTGGGGTCTAAATCTTTTCCTTAAAACTTTCCTGAAGAAATCTGAAATTTTCACGCTCCCTGCTTGTGGGTATATTTGGTTCTTTTTCCTTTCATTTCTCTCTTATGTTTTGTCAGCTAGACTTCCCATCAGCTACCTCCACATTTTTTTTGTTTAATGATGTAAAAGAGCTGCTGGGCTGGAAACCCAAATCTCTCACGTCTGTACCAAAGAACAGCCCACTTCAGTTTCTGAAGCAGAAGCAGAAGTGATGGTGCCTTTGACAAACAATGGATAAAAGCTGCTGCAGGGGTAAGACCATGCAGATCTAGCAAAGTAAACAGATGAATTCTAAATTACTGAAGTTATGCATGTGATCCAATGGATTCAGTAGTCAAAACAAAGAAACCTGTCAGAAACTTCATAAATATGGCACAGGAGGAGTCCTTGATCAGGACTCCATTATAAGCAGTTTTCCAGGGCAGGCTGAGGCTGAAGGGCAAGAACCTGATCTCACAGGTGCATGGCAGGTTTGCACTCAGGGCACTTCACCTCGTGGATGTGTCCCTTGGTCCTCTGTGCTTCTATCTCAGCTCTGCCCTGTGCCCAGGTCATCTTGAGTGGGAAGGTGGCAGCCCTTGCTGTGGGGCTGCTGAGCCCCAGGAAGGCTCCTGAGCAGCCGTCCTTGCAAAGAATTGACTTTTCCAGTTCTGTACCTGAATTGAATTTCCAACTCCAAACCTGAAGGGAAAATGAAAAAAAAATTATTTCTTTTAGTTTTTAATTGCAATTAGTCTGATGCACTCGTGTGTGTATGTATAAAGGCATGTATTGATGTAGACAGCTATCTTCTTTCTTTCTTCTTTTCTTTCTTTCTTTCTTTTTTCTTTCTCTCTTTATTTTTTTCTTTCTCTCTTTATTTTTTTCTTTCTCACTGGAGGTTCTGAATATTTGACTTCCTTTCCACTGTTCTGAAAATCAAAACAATTAAAATTTATGAAAGTTGTTCCTTGTACCAACAGCACAGATTATAAACTGTGAAAAAAATGAAGTAAGTGGAAAACACAAAGTTGAGTTAATGATTCGGTTTTAAATATGCAAAGTCAGAAGAGATATCTAAACAAGGTATAGGAAGGACCTTTTTATAGGAAAGACATTCAACACTCTTGATTTTAGGGAAGAATGTATTATGTCCTCTCTCAATTACCTGAAATTTCTGTAATATTTTTTTCATCTTGTTAGCATAGAGGTAGGAGAAATAAATGAAAGTTCCTGCATTTCTAATGATACACGCAGTATCTTGCTTTTAGGTTTTCCAGGTCCCAAATCACTGAAGCCTATGGAAAACCAATTTTCATTGTTTTATTGAAGATATTCTAAAAACCATTTTTTCTCTCCTTCTTGGATTTTGTACATTTGAAATCCTGGCAGGCAAGCCAGGCAATAAATGAGGCATGAAAAATATCATTAGAATATTTTAAAATTGCACAATATTTCCAGTCTTACTGTGAATTTTGACATATCCTGAACATATAACATAATGGTAGTAGAAGATTTACTGGCATTCATTTGGTAAGGTCTATTTTCACCTTCCTGCTTATGGTAACATGCTGTCCTAAAATTCATATAAAACTTCTATGTCACCCTCATGTATCACTTTATCACTCATATATTAGCTATGAGTGAAACACCAACACCCCTGGTAGTGGGAAGAGATATTCAGGACAAACGTATGAAGCAATTATGCTTGTTTTTTCTTGAAGTTAGATAGCAGGAACAACAGGAACTAGCAGCAAGTCACAAATGAAATCCATGTCTAGGTAAACCCCCAAAGTTTACGGGAGGGGAAGCTGTGCTGCATATTGTTCTACCAAGGAGATGTGTGGCTTGCCAGAAAAGGTAGTAAGAGCTTTATGGAGTCACCATCTTTGGAGATATTCAAAAGCTGCCTGGAAAAAGTCCTGGGAAACCAGTTCCAGGTGGGTCTTTTTGGTTGGACCAGATGATCACTAGAGGTCCCCTCTCACCTCAGCTGTTCTGTGACTCTGCAAATATCTAAAAGAAAATCAAATTAGCTGTAGGCACTGTTGTCAGAGCAGGTACCAGAGCAGAGCACTCTTGTCTTTTCTCTGGAAGTACTACTAGAACCCACAGTAGTAACTCTGACGGGATGGGAATGTCCCACTTCAGCCACAGCATAACAAAGCACGGGATCAAGATAGAGGAAAAGAGAGACTTGCTTTCACCTCTGCCAATTACTTTTTCCACAGCTTCAGAAAGGCTTTACAAGCCACGGCTGAAACATACTACTACTGTTGTTATTTGTACTTGTACAGTGTCTCTAACAGCTGTCCAAGGCAAATCAGTAGGCTCTGCAATAAAGGAAAAAGTTAGAGAAAGCATGGAAAAATTTTTCTCTATGGCAGAAGAGCCTGTAAGGCTTTGAGGAGGGAACACATGTTGCACAAACCTGTCAAATCTCTGGAGAAATCAGTGACTGTGAAAGAGATATAATATTATCAAGATACATTCTTGTATTTTTAAAGAGCTTCTGGCAAGGTTCCTCAACAAAGGTTCTTAAGAAGCTAATTTGACATTTATTAAGAATTGATTAGAGTTTAGAGAAAGAAGAATAGGACTAGTGGTCAGCCTTACTGTGGGCAAAGTCACAGGTGCAATGCTATGGTGATATGCAGTAAGATCAGTGCTTTGCATATCATCCTGAGAGAGCTGAAAGCACAGGCAGCTGGTGAATAGACAAATGTTTGCTGGTGTTATAAAAATAGGCAGGATAATAAAAACTAAAGCTGGTTTTGAAGAATTATAGCAAGACTGCATTGGTGAGCAATAAAATGGTTAGTAAAATTCTTTGTTGATGAATGTGATGTATCTGAGAAAAATATGAACTCTTCATGATCAGTAACAAGTCCAGAGCGAGAAGAGGGAATCATCACAGTCAGCTTGATGAAAACATCAGTTTGGTAGGCAGCAGCGGTCAAAGTCAAAATAGAATGTTAGGGGGAAAGGAATTGAAGGAAAAATCTAGGCATTATGTCCCTGTAGGCCACTAGTGGCACCCACATCTTCAAAGATGTGCGTAGTTTGCATCCTCCTAGCTATAACCAGCTGTAGTAGAAGTGGTGTTCATATTTCACAAGGGCTGGATAACACTCCTTTCCTGGGCAGGATGTCATTCTGTGGCTTCACTACAAGGAAAATTTTCCCTAAAGCAGTCAGCGTTGATGACAGGCAAACAAAAAAACAAAAAACCCTACAAAACAAAAGACACTTCCATTTAAAAGAGAGAAGATTTATATGGAGGAAGAGGGTGGAAAACTTGTATGCATATCTCTGTGAATGAAATGGTGAAAAGTAAATTATTACGAAGTATTTTTTACAGAACAAGCACTGAAATCATCAGGCAACAGCTTTAAAACATCAAAATATTTTTCTCATGCACACAGTCTCCATAGTGCCTAATTAAACGTCAGAAACTCATTCTGTCTCTCACAGTATCCTCAAAGGCAAACTCAGAAAGCTTGGACTGGATGAGTGGACAGCGAGGTCGATTGAGAACTGGCTGAATGACAGATCCCAGAGGGTCATGAACAGTGACACAGTAAAGGCTTGTCACCAGCGGTATCCGCCAGGGTTCAGTACTGGGCCCAGTGTTCTCTAACTTATTCATCAGTGACTTGGAGGATGGGGCAGAGGTCTCCTCAGTGAGTTCACTGATGACACAGAGCTGGGAGGAAGGGCAGAAATCCCCGAGAGCTGTGCAGCCCTTCAGAAGGGCCTTGACAGGCTGGAGAGAGGGGCAGNTGGTGCTGAGCAACAGGACGAGAGGCAGAAACCGATGCACAGGAAGTTCCACCTGAACATGAGGAAGAACTTCTTTCCTGTGCAATGACCATGCACTGGCACAGGTTGTCCAGAGAGGGTGTGGAGTTTCCCTCACTGAAGATATTCCAGAACTGTCTGGACACAATCCTGTGCTATGTGCTCTGGGATGATCCTGTTCAAGCAGGGAGGTTGGACCAGATAATCCACTGTGGTCTTTTCCAACCTGACCCAAGGGATTCCCACAGGATCATGGAGTCAAAACAGAGAATATCCATCACTGAATACTGAGAGCACTGGCTTGAATACATCCTGTAGTACTGAAATCCAGAAGACACTAATTGCAAGAATCTGAATCACTCTCTATTTCCCATTCTCATGCATTTCTCCCTCATAACAGATAATAGTCTCAGTCAGTAGGAAAACCTTATGCCAAAGCTTTAAGAACTTGTATCTTTGTACAAAACCTTGATAGTCCTTAGGTGTGCTCTTCTATATAGACAGCCAGACCCTGCACCCAGGTTGGCTACGAGGCTGTTTCCAAGACCTTGTACATGTGAGCTTTTTATACAGAAAAAGTGTTTGTTGAATCCTGAACAAACATGAACTCCATGCTCCTAGCTATCCAAAAAACCTTGCCGTTATTTCAGACAACTGAATGCGTCTGAAAGACACCAAAGCTGTATCACAGAACAAAGGAATTCCACTGAGGTGTTGCTTTAACACAAGAGAACAACCTGCCTTAGGGAGCACTGTTGATTGAGACCAAGGGCTTCACAGGCTTACAAAACTGGACTCTGCCCAGGACTCATGCCCCCAGGCAGATTTCTTTTCAACTACGTGGTTTGAGGAAAGCAGCCAGATATTGTGTGCTGGGAGAAATGTTGCTTAACCACTTTAAAGAAAACTAGAGTATTATTCCTATTTGAAAAGTAATCCTGTTACATCAAGCACCACGAGAATGGAATATACCTAGAACAACAGTAAACCCAGAAACTAAACAGATTAATTGCTCTTTTTAATGTGTCTAGGTGTACAAATTGCCTACACATTAGCCAAATCATTGAGAAATAAGCTATGCATTTGTTGGTATGTCACGGATGACTTTCATCAGGAATCTAACATTCCCAAAGAAAAATTTTTTCACCTTTATCCAGTCTACTGAGGGATCTCATGAGTGAAGAAACATGAGTGACGAAACAATAAGCAGTTAACAGGGTATTCAGATAATTTCACTATTCTGCTTCCTCACCTTCTCCCAGATTCTGACTATTAGCAATTTTTTATGAATTAAGTGATGCAGAAGGCTTATACACTACTCTTATCTTCATGACAGTTAATGGATTATGCCCACAACTGTATTAGATATTTTCATTATACTGTATGATTGAACATCCTGGCCAGGTCAAACTACTCGTGTGTGACCAGTGACACAGAAAAAGAGCAAAGTGGGGTTGTTGGTGCATGAATTGTTTTGAATATAGGGAGCTGAGTTTGTGGTGCTAGAGAAGTAGAGCCCTGGATTTTATGAAGTTTTAAAAAGTTTTCCTTTTCTAGCAAAGTCTTTTAAAGAACACNATAGGCTGGGATGAGATTCAATTTTTGTTGTCGTCATACCCCATTCACATGAAGTAATCACAAATGGCACATGCTTGCAGAACCCTAACTGTGAAGAGCAATGTAGAACCATTTCTGATTTTTTAGGGCAAAAGTTATAGACAAAAGGTTCAATGTCATATAAAAACCCACTACTTTTCCCAAGGAAAAAGGATAACAGGAATGTAATGAGGTCAGGTTAACTGATGTGAGCAAGAAAAGGTAAAGGACTTCCCTTGGGCCAGAAGGGACCTCAGGATTAAAATGATGTTCATGGTGATTGTTTCTGTCACAAGGCTTTTGCCAAATCACATAAACTGCATGTATGGTATCCAGACTCCCCATCACCTATCTGTTGTAGAACTGCTCAATCTTTCCACAAAAAATAAGCAATCCATACACTTTTAGGAATATCTACATTTCACTGAGGTATCCTCCACTGAACTCTTCAAGGCAAACCATGAGACCCAGGCACTTCATCATTACAGTAGCAGTAAAATAATTATTCATTTCCTCTTTTTACGGCACTTTTTAACCGTCAAAGCAGGACAAACACTTTTCCCTGCTAGTTCCACCTAGTAACCCTCCCTTTCCCAAAATCAAAGAGCAGTGAAATCAACTCTATCACACACACACAAAAAACCCGTTATAAGCATGCCATTCAAGCACACACAAAACAAAGGTAAATTGCTGCTTCCCACCATGAAACGTTAAGCAAAGATAAATAATTAGTGCATATAATCAAAATGGGACCTCAGAGTAATATGTGAATAAAATCATGAGCAAAGTCCTAGTTTCAGAGATGGAAGATGGGCAAATGCCACAGACTTTAGAGAAGTGAAAGGATTTTTTCTGTGTTCTGAAAAGGTGCATATGTTTATATGGGCTGAGATTTTTGTAGCTTTGATTTGCAGCAAATGACTAGTTTTTTTAGATGAGCATATGACTTTATTAATGACTAGTCTCTGTGATCCACTTTGAGACAGCAAGAAGAAATTTGATTTTAAGAATCAAAATGATTTTATTCACCTTTCATATTGTTCTCCTGTCATTTATTCCCCATGCCTGCAAGTACCAAGTAACAAGTACCTCCCCACAAGTATTCCCAAATCTAACTATTTATTACCATGAATTTTTTAAAGAATTTTATGAAACGGAAATGCAATGGAAAAGTCCTGACTTGTATCATTTCATATGAATCATTTAGGCCCTGCATCACATTCTTCATTTCAAGTGTGTCCTTTGAAATGAAAATACTTACAAAAATAGAAACTGATATTGAATATTAAGGGAGGTGCAATACTCCAAATTTGTCACTTCAACCTGACCAAAGAAGGAATTGCACTTGCAATTAGGAAGATAGGCCACTTTTCCCCTAGGCAGTAGGACAGTCTAAAGCTGTATGAACAGATGGGTGAAGCTGGGTCACCCTACTGAACTTTGTTTCTTGGCCAGAGACCATCTCCTTGCAGAAACAGAGATAGGACTGTGCAGAGCAGGACCTCTATCAACAAGCACAACCCTTAGTTCAGAATGGGGAAGGAATAAATTGGTCACTTTTCCATATCTGGCATAGAGACATGAAAAAAAGTAAAACCTACCCTGAATTTTAAAGCCACTTTTAAAGACACCTCATACTTTCTGGAAATTATTAGGGTTGTGAATTTCAAAAAAAAGATTGGTTTTGATATATTCAGAGAATACTCCTTATTTTCATCAGTTCACTAAATGGTATCAAAAATGATACTTTCCAATACTCCGTCCATATAATATTTCCTTGCTTTCTGACTTTAATAGTAACTGAAAAATTCTGAGTTTCTTAGTCATTTCATTTCCTCTGTTCACAAAAAGACAAGCAAGAGAAAACCTTTTAAGATATTTATTTTTTTGCTTCCTTTTGCCTAAAATGTCTTTTCACTTTCAATTTACTTCCTGGGGAATGCTGACTCTGGTGCAGTACTATATGGGCCTCAGAATTCAAAAATCATCCTTGCAAATTTAATTTGAATTAAATTAATAGATGTGAAAGATTTTTATATGACACTTTTTTGATCTGCTAGGTAGTTCATTACAGAATCTGGTTACAAGGGAAACGACGTCCTTAAAAGAGACACTCAAGGAGTATTTCCAACTCCTTGATATATCCTCCCACTCTTGTTCTTAAGAAAGTATAAAGGTTGGAGGAAAAAGCTTAATAAAATTTCCAGAGTGGATGGTCAGTAAACCATACAATGCTAATACTTTGAAAAGGAATATATTCATACTTTTATTTTGCAAGATGCTGCTTCTTCAACCTTCCTTAACAGCCATTTTTCTCGGACAGGCCCAGAATAACAGAAATGAAAATGAGCAGTCCACCTCCTCCACCTTCTTCCCTCTCCCACTGGGCTTGTCCAGGAGCAGCACAGCCCCTGACAGCTGCTCAGCCAAGCCACCCCATGGTTTCAGTGTCTGTAGAAGCAGCAGTTGTACGACCAGGGTGGCCACGCCCTCCGCAGCAGTGTAGACACAACCTTCATTAGCCATGTTCCTCCACGCAAGCAAAATTGTTTTGGTCAGAGCCCTGCCAGCCCTGCATATCTGAGCCATTCCTACAGGTACATAAGGATACCAACTTCCAGTGTTAATGAGCAGTTTGAAGAAGGGAAAATGGAGAACACAGCAGTCCTGTTTGGCCGCTTGCCAACTGAGAGCCTGTTTTGTTATCCATACGCCTTCTGCTTGTTTGATTTCTCCCTGAAGTGGGTTTGGATGGAGACACTCTGGAGAGCAAAAGATTTTACAGAATCATAGAATGGTTTGGATTGGAAGGGACCTCATAGACCATCTAGTTCCAACCCACCCACCGAGTGTGGGGATATCTCCCCATTAGACCAGATTGCTCAGGGCCCCACCAACCTGGCCCTGAACACTTCTGGGACTGGGGCATCCTCAGCTTCTCTGGGCAACCTTTTCCAGTGTCTCACCACCCCTACAGTAAAGAATTTCTTTCTTATAGCCAACCTAAATCGGTGCTCTTTCCATGTGTTTCACGGGCAGCTGTCATGTGAACTTTATTATTTACTATGAAAAAAACCTGATCTGTAACCTGAGAAAATAAGCCTTGTGAAAAATATCAATACAGCCTGGTCTAAGGTTGAAGATGGGTCCCAAAGAAAGAAAGAAAGAAAGAAAAACAATCCATATTAGTGGAGACATTTGTACATAAATCTAAAAAAATTAAAAGAGGCTAGAGACGTACTGTGCTGGATTCAGCCCCTTAACCTTTTCATTTGTATATGAAAGAGGCAAAATTTTACAGCTATTCTTTACATTTAAATGGATTTAGTAAATTTCAGATCCTGCAAAATACTGATAAGCAATACATCATGTTTTGATATTTTCTCAGAAATTTTATATTTTATTTAAAGTAAATAAATGATGGTCCTAATTCTCATAGTAGGAAAACAGAATTTCTGAACAAAGCCAAGTGCAATGCTCTTTCCCTGTATCCCAGAAAAAAGTCAGGTGTAATACAAGCTTGAAGATGTAAATTCAACATGCATTTACTCTGGAACACAGTACTACCTTTTGGAGTACTTCACAACTCCTAAGTTTGGCAATTTCTTCCAGCCCAGGTTGGACTTTGGTGGTGAACCAGCACTCTGTCTTAATACTTGACTCCAACCAGAAAGGAAAGATAAATGAGGTAATAAAACTATTTATTTGCCCTTTTCCTCCATTTTCTCTGTTAGTTTGTCATAATTTCTATTTCTGTAGCCAGTACGTAACTTGGTGGCAGTAGGGTTTTCCACCGGTGGTCCAGTGGCTGGTATTACTCCATGTGACAGAGAAAAAAACCAAACCAACACACATGCAGATATGCCTAAAATTTTCTATCCTTCACCAGCAGCACATGACAAGTGACCCCGTTTTTTGCTATTTACTTTTTTCCAGTCTATGAGTGAATATATAACATTTTGGCACCCTTTCCATGTCCTATTAAATAACAAGCGTTTCTCCTAGCAAGGAAGCCCTTCAGACAGAACAGGCTGAAAAATACCTGCCTAGAAGCAAATCAGATTATAAACTCCCAGGTGGCAGATGACTTACAAATACAATAATAAATGATAGGCCTAAGTATAAAAAGTTTATTATACAAATCGAAACACCTGTTTTCCTCACCACTTAACATCTTCCAATACGATGGAGTGCCCGTGGTTCCTCTTCTCTCACAGGTACAGCTGATAAATTGTTCTACTGTTCTGCCTTTTCTAGAGACGGGGATGTTATAACTATTAAGGAAATCAAAGCAAAAGCTTCGCAGTTCATCAAATCCTTAAACTGCAGCAGTTACAGTGGAAGGGCCAGGCACGAGGATCAATATGCTTTTTACTTGTGCAAGTGTTTCAACCTACTGTGAAAATTAGCTTGTTTGGAGATTTTATGTAGCCATTTTCATCAATACGTTGCAACTCCAGAATGAAAGCCAAGAATTGGCCAAGCTGGAGCTTGTAGAGTGTGGCACCATTAATCTACTACTGCAGCTACCTTACACCTTGCCATTATGCAAAAGGTGGGATGCATCACAGTAAAACTGAATGAAGTCTGACTATTCTGGTTGTGATATCTAATGCTGCCCACTCGCCTCTGCTGATCTTAAAAAAATAGTGATTTATTTAATGAAACCATGGAAAAGCCTCACATGTGGTCAAACATCTTTCCTCCAAAAGCCCTAAAATCCATGTATCTACAGAGCATTCAATTAAGGAAATTTGTACTTTGTGTTAAAAAACAGTTTTACTTGCTTTGATTCTTCATTCTGTCGCTCCTGTGCCTGTGAAGATACATAAATCTATACTATAATGAGAAAACAAAAACATGCTGTACTGTCTCCCTCAGCTGAAGAAATCTTCTGGTTCCCATTTCAGCCAAGAATATGTAATTTGATCTCTTCAAGTGAAACTCAGGAGCCACTCAGCCATTTGTTAGCAGGGACGGACCCAGTGACATGTGCCTTTTCTCAGAAACACTTTGCCAGATGACTTTGCGAACTTTCTCTGAACTGCAAGGAATTATTAACAGTTCATTGAGATGTGAAAGAAATATGGCATAAAAGACTCCCTCTGTCACAAGTCATGTGTCAGTATCCAGTGGCCATGGTGACACTGATGCCTCAGTCTCATTTTCTGGTGGGATGTAGACATGCATATACCTAAAATGTCTTTGGAGGTCAGAAAGCAAGCCCCAACTGGGAAAGGAGAAAAGCAGTGCAGGCTGAATGTGGGAAGTCTTGGAGGACTTAACTAATGCTCTCAAGAGGCTTTGAGAACTGCTGTAAATAGAAAACCAACCTGCCTGTTGCCCTGACTGACACATACAGATACTCCTCTGGGCAGGAGCAGTGGGGCACGTGGCAGAAACCAGCTTTTCAGGGCAGCTTAGAGCACTGTGGTCTTCTTTGTTCTTCTGCTCAAGACCACGCTGCTGTCAGTCACTGACACAAATGTCTTAACAATGGGCATCAGGAGTAATATCTGTAGTCCTCAGCCCTGCTGTGGAAAGGTTATCTATTGATCACTGTCAAGTGATAAAAGAATGTGGAGAAAATTAAGTCCAAAAGAGAAACTTTGTTTTAACAACTTATTTATGAGGTATTTCTCTACTGTTGCAATAAGGTAAACATTAAAAGCACTAACTGAATTAAATTCTCAGATCCTGAAATGTTTTTCTGAGTTCTTCTGTCTGTGAGAAGATGGATTCTTATATTCTCAGTCACTTGGACAGTATTTTTTCACAGGCACAGGAAGTGTGTGGATACAAGCTAGGGGAAATGGATTAACTATTCCCAGATCTGGTACTTGAAACTTCATTTATTTAGTTTGGATGCTGTGGCGTGTAATTACTTGCTTTTAAGATGGGACACATTGTCCAATATGAAAGCACCAGAGAAAAGTTAAAGATGCTTCTGTTGGTTAAACAGTTTAAAAATGCACTTGAGGATACATTAATGAAGCCAGAACACTCCTATATTTGCAAAAGGATTTTTTTGCCTTGTTTATCTTTTGTAAATGCAGCAAAAGCACATTATGATCATGAATTAACTGGTACCTGTGCAAGGTTTAAGTAAAATAATTTGCTTGTGCCAAGTGCATTCTCATCTGAAAATACTGGAGTAATGAACAGCTTTCATTATAATGCAGTGAAATATTGAATGGATTAATCATGCACTTGCTTCCATTTCAAGATGGATTAAGTTTGAGCTGTACTGAAAGTAATATTGAAATTCATGAAAAACATACTGTAACAGTGTGAAAGGCTTGAGGAGCAGTTGCAGAAACCTGTTAGTCCAAGGAAGTTATAAACTAGATGATGGAAAGTTTTAAGTCTTGGCAATTCAGCAGCATCCCCCTCTTAAAGGATTGAACTTTAGGAGTGTCACCCTTCTTAGGCTGGCAGACTATGGCAACTGCATGGAGGCTGTATAGAAGCAGCACATACCCACAGAAAATGCTAAGTACAGCTTTAAAATGTCTCTTTGTTGTTGTTGTTGGTTTGTTGGTGTTTTTGGTGGG
>VYZQ01054188.1:0-46327 GCA_013400655.1 Mystacornis crossleyi | reverse complement strand
TTATATATAATAATATCATACAGCTGTGTGCTCTGTGCCAGGTGGTTTCCACTTCTGTACGCTATGCTTGGAAGACTGTTAAAGTTTTGGGTATTTTTGCTGACAGAGGTCTATGGCCACTCTGCCAAACAGCTGCCCACTTCAGTGGTTAGTTAGTATTGCCACGTGTATAAACCCTTTCTGTGGTCTACCAGGAACTGAATGTCGCCTTATGCAGAGAACAACTTCACCGTTTTCTCATAGAGCTACTTTCTGCCTTTCAGATATTTTACTAGAAGAGATAACATTTTTTAAAGGTATTAGTAAAGTATATATGTTTCTTAAAGAGAATATTCCCTCAGTGGACTTTACTTACATGTTTAATCTTCTTTTTAGTAGCTGTAGTAAGTCACTGTATTATCTGAGTATTCCTCGGCACTTCTAGTCCACAGTCAAACTCACTGAGCAGTTAAGTTTGACTTATTACTAATAACTAAAAAGAAACATTTTCAATGCCACTGAACTATAAATGACAAGATACACACAATGATTCAATTTATATGATTATCACTTTGAAGTCCCATTTTGTGCAGACTTTCTGCAGCACAGTCCTGCAGTCAGACAACTGGAGAGCCACTTGCCCTTCCTGTCTCATTCCTGGCCCACATTCAATGGTCTGAGATTCACCATGGGGCTGAGGGGAGAGATATTGTGACTGACATGGATGTTGCAGTGAATTTCTCCATCTCCTGCCATAATTTTTATGTGATTAAAATTAATGAAAAAACCCTACCTGAAAAATCATTAAATACCAAAACAAAACAAGACCAAAACCCAAAGGAAAACAGTTTTCAGTGTGAAAACCCACCAAGAATTAAGATCAATATATTATGATACAGTTTATAATATCTAGATGTGAAAGGATTTACCACACATTGACATGTATGATGGAAGGAACGTTCTTCTTTCCCTGTGTCCCCAACAGCAAGAGAAGAAATGAGGGTTTTCTTTTAATCTAGAAGTGTTCTAGGCAAAGCAGGCTTGGGGAATACATAACCTGTAATTTGCAGCTTTAAGCAAGGGATAATTTATACTATTAACCAAACTTTAATTGTTATGGGAGAAAACACTCTAAAAAAAGGCCAGAGAATGGTGACTTTTCAGAGTCAGCAGTTATGAAATTAAAATAAGGTTGGCCTCACATTGCATATTTTTGTCATTAAAGGCAACTGAAATGACAGTGCTGACAGCTTAGGTATGAAAAAGTTTCCTTTTAACACAGATTTAATGCTCTGACAAATTCAATATGTCAGTGGGGTAAAAGCTTCAATGATATTAAAGATATGCATTGGGATAGACCAGGGGTCTATAACTTCCTACGCTTTGGGTTGCTGATCTCTGTAGGACATGTCCAAGGGCTCCATAACAGGTGTAAATCAAATCCACCATTTTCTTTGATTGCAGGAGTGTACTGATTCAAATAAGCAGGAGTAGAAAATGGAGGCCATAACTCTGATGGGGTGAAAAAGTGTTGCCTAAACAATGACAACCCTGGAAGTCCATCTCCTGTAGCAAACAAGAGGAAGAACTTTACAGACTCGCTTTCCTGGTCTCCTCTCTGACCTTTGCAGATATAAGATTTCATCTATCCTCTGTCAGTTTGCTCAGTGTGCTTCATTTGATCCAAGAATGCTGTTATGCAGCTGTTGTTTAAGTTGGTAGAGAAATCAAGACAAAGTTCTGGAGGTCTGGACAGAAAACTTCGGGAACCACTGGACACAGAGAAATTACCTTCTATCTAGCCCCACTTTTGATAATTTCCTTGTTTTCAGCACTGGCACATTAACATTTCTTATTAAGCCAATGTACCACATGGCATATGTGTTCCAAAAAAACCCGTGTCAGAAATGCAACTGGTAGAATTACTGTAGACAATATATTTTTTCAAAACAATCCATATTTAAATATTTTATAATTGCAGTACTCTTTGAAATCGATCATGTCTGAATTTACCTTATTATTTTAGCCACAAATTTGCTTCACCTCTTTCAGTGGAATTTTTCCATTAATGGCATAAACCAGGAAAAAAATTGTTTTGTGCAGGTTTATACAAACTCCTGTCAGATATGATGAATTCAGCAACAACAAATATTTTTCCCTTTAAAAAGAAAGAGAAAGTTTTAAGGGAAGTGGGTGTCAAAATACCTCAGATCTTTTGCACATGAAACTTTAAAATACAGTTTCCCTCACTGAACTGCAGGACTCTCATTTATAGCCTGCACTGTGAAAATAAGAACAGCTCGCCTGCACTTAATCATAAACTATACCAGTCTCAAAAAGTGTATGTGTACATGTGTCTGCTTCTTTCCATACCTGGGAACTTTTATGCAGAAACACATTCTCTCCACCAAAACTGGAGAAAGGCTTTTGCCTTTGAAATTTGCAGCTTGGGTAAAAGCAACTTTTTGAGCCAGGTGGCAGTTCTACATTTCTTAATTATTATTTTTTGCTCTTTAGAATAAACAAAAATAGCCACAATACAGCAGCATGTCATCAGGACTAACAGTCAGAACCACTATATCATTCTTCTTTGTCCTCCCTTTCATGCTGTGCCCTCACCCTCCCCTCCACACTCCCCAGAACCAACAAGTCCGCCCTCAGGCTTGCTGACTTCTCAGACGCCCATGTGCCACCTATTGAGATGCTCACTCTGTGTCAAGCATTTTCTAGGAAATAGCAACTTTCTCCTCCTCCTCTTTGTCCCTGCCCACCCATAAATCCTGACTTTGGCAATGGTCAGGCTGTGCTGTTAAGAACTACAACATCCTGTAACTCCACCTGGAGTGCTGTTCCTGCCATCCAAGACATGCCTCTGAGGAAAGCTGGAATTACTGTTGGAATTACCAAGAGTTTATGTGGGCAAAGGAGCAGTGCATGTCAATTCAGCTCAGCCTTGTTGCTGATTCCTATGTCATTAGCTGCCCATTAACTTTAACTTCTCCTTTGTCATTACTTCTGCAAAGCATGTCTCCCCTTGCACTGACTGTCCTTGTTTGTGATTACGTTTGCTCAGACCCATTAGCATTCCTGTTGCAAAAACGAATTTCATTTTGTAACACTCTGGAAGTACCATTTAATCTCTGATCCCACTGCTGCCGCATTTTGAGGTCACGGCAGTCCTCTGCAGCAGTGTTTGACTTACTGCCTTCTGAGAATTTAATTATCACACAATTTACCACTACCCTTGCTTGAGATGACTGGAATAATCAAAACATGGAATAACTTGAGTATTTTTGTTCAACTGTCTCACTGCCCATGGAGGATTTCATGGGACCATGCCATACCTCCAGTAATGGCAGTTACACAACAAGGAATGATCATGGTGGGGTTGGGGGGGCAAAAACGTCAGTGATCGGAATTGAGACCCACCTACTGCCTTGCACTGGAGCTGAAAAACCTCTTGGGAGACGGAAAAACTGGGAGAACTGCAAGGTGGCTTGTTCTTTTCCAGGTCAAGGTGCCTTTCTCCTCATCCACATTATCTCAGCTTGCATCACTAAAACATGCGTGTTCTTTAAAACACCTATCACATTTATCAATAGAACATCAATGATATGACATGGATAAGGGTTATCTGATACTTGATTAAATGTTCAACATAAATAATAAAAATTATATTTTATTTACATTATTTGCAGGAGGGGATATAACAAGACAAGGACTTGATATTTTCTGTTTCCTCTCATTCTCTGATGGACATTACATACCGTATACCCATCTTGTAGTAGTCAATGCACCAGTGCTCAAGAAAAGAAAAGCTCACAATAGGGAGAAGTTTGGCAATGGAGCTTTTGAAAGAGCAATGTATTTTTGTACTGAAACACAGAGTAAAAAGAGAAGAGCAGGGCTTCAAGGCAAAAGAGAGATAGAGTGTTTATGACCTAGTTACTACGAGGTACCTTTCTCTTCTGCTAAGTGCATTGATTTCTTGGTCACACTCTTGTCGTGTAAATAGGGCAGCTGAAGATAGACTACTACTCTTCTCAGGTGCAAGCAGGTTTTTACAAAATCAAGAAGAAAGAAAATGCAATTCACATCTAGGCAGTCTATGAGCTTGCTTGTTTGTTTGGATTTTCCCTGCTCCCCTCAAAAGAAGCTCTTGTATGCCTCTAAGTTTACTAGGATATGGGGACACAAAATTCATGGCAGTAATTTCCATGGATTGCAGATTTCTTTTATGCACTGATTGTTGTTGCATGTATTGCTGTTTCCTGAGCGGAGCCAAGGAGAGAAAGATGCAGCAGACAGGAATTATGCAGCAAGACTGATTTATTTAATTAATTAACAGCTCTTTTATAGGATAATCTTCTCATAGTTTAATTGGTCAATTTTCTAACCACTCCTCTGGGGTGATTGGTTGAAACTATATTGAAAATATTTTCTCTGCTTGTTCAAAACAATTTGCAGGTGTCTATAGTTTACAAAATTCTACTGATAGCTTCTGTGAGAAAGAGAAATTTCACACTGGATTAGAAAGCGGCAAGAAAAATCCTTGCTTTGCAGTCTTTTTCGTATCCACACATTGATATCAGCTTTTTAAAAGCATAGAAACACAGGAGCCTTAGTATTTCTTATGTCTGGAAGGCAAAAGATTCTTAGCTACTGTTGACACTTTCATATACTGGGCAGCAACCTGGAGAAAGATGGCTCCTTTATGAAATTCAGCTTTATCAAAGCAGACAGCTGTCAGCTTCTTACCCACAGCACACATGAGGAGCCACAATCCAGCCCCCTCACACTGCACCAGGGATTATCCTAATGCTGCTGCCTGCCCTTGATCCTTCCCTCCCACAAAGCAGAAACAAGAGGGGCAGCTGGCAAAGACCCCTCTGCTGATTCTTGCGGCACAGGCAGCCTTTCCAGGGTAGAGGCTGTGGCCCATCCTTGCCTTGTGTGTCCCTCACCAACCTTAGCCCCACTGCTCAGAGGCCTTTGCACTTTAGAGGGATGCAGGGGTCCACCAGCATCCTCGGGATGGGGCTCGTCATCCTGGGGATTCCACCCTGAGGATTGCCACAGGCAAGAGCACATTTGTTGTGGTTCTTTGGCGTCAGCTCAAGAGAAAAGTGGCCAGGGCAGTGGTGACCATGCCATTGCCCCAGGAGGTGTCCCGGTCCCCTGTCCTCCCAAGCACAGTGCAAATTCTTGGGCCCAAATCAGAGCTGGAGAGCTGCTGGCTCCTCACCCCCAGCACAGAGGCAGAGCCTTGACATTTCTTTCTGAGTCAAGTGTGGTCACAAGCCTGTGAGGGATCAACGACTAGATTGTCTCATGGAAATGCGATGGCATCACAATTGTTCGTGTTAAAATAGATGGCCATGGCAAGTGGCAAAGGGCAAACCTCGGAGTAAAACCCTCGTAAGCGGAAGTCAGGCAGAAGTCATGGACATCACTGACCCCAAAGGTCCTGTGTTTCTCTCCTGTCTGGACTAAAGGAACCTGAGTTTTGGTATCGAAAAAAAGGAAAAAGGGGAGAGTTTTGCTCATTCTTTTTCCTGGTTTTTCTTTTTCCCCACCTTCCTTTTTCTATCTACAACCTTCCCATATCACTCAGTGATCCCACCACGGTGAGACTGAAATAATCTACTTTCCAAACTGTTGTCTGAAGTGCCTACACTACTGACAAACCAGACTTCCCCGAGAAGTGACTGGAGCCTGCTTGTCATCCCCATGAGCACCAAGGATCAGCAGGCACAATTCAAACACCCCAACCACAATGTGCACTGGGCACTGGCTTGATAAAACAGGAGAGAGCCATGAGACAGCAGTTTCACTTCCCCTGTGCTTTGCTGCTCCTGCTCATGATATTTAAAGAGCATTATGGGATTCTGTGCACTTAATAACTTCTCCCTCAGAAGGATTTGGTTGCTGAATACAAATAAGAAGCAATGTGATTAGGTTTCATGCATTCTGATACATTTTATTACATTTTACTTTTATTTTTTTTAAGATAAAGGAGCATTCAAGCAGAGAGGAAATGCTTTCTCTGCAGGCTTATTGCCAAACTCGTATCTTACAAACGCTCAGTACAATGCTGTCCCTCAAGATGTATGGCTGATTTTTAAATTGCAAAGAGTTATACTTCATAGGTGTAGTAATAGTTGAGGAAGTCTGCCACAATCATCTCCAATTATCTCAGGCTGAAAAGGTAGATGCCTAGTCAGATTCTGGCTACTCATATGTTGGTAATATTTAATTTCTGCTAACAGCTGGGAGGAGAAGGCGGTCACGCTTTACCTCCCTAGTCTGCTCCATTACCTGATAGCCTCCCTCCACCCAAACTGTTTGCTTTCTCTGTTTCCCATCTACCCAGTCTCCTAATTATGCTTCTTATCACATGCCACCTTTTCTCTAACACTTGCTTGGAGGCTTTGCTTACCTTGCCCACATCATCTCCTTTCCATCCTGCTGAGTCCCCAGTAGACTTCATCTCATGTCCCCCTCTTTTGACTTGCTCCAACTGTGCTCTGCACTCTCAGGAGCCACTTCCACTCTCCTGTCCTTGTTCACCATTCTTACTCACCCCTACCCTTATCCACACCTTCCCTCCTGCCCCAGCTGCCTCTCTGCTGCTATATCCACTCTCTCGTTGCCTCACTGCCTTCCACTTCTCTTCTGGCTGCTCCATGGTTTGAGGAAAACATTACTATGGCAGTGTAATTGGTGAAAAAGCAAGCATACATTTCTGCTGCAGAGGATATGCCTGTGTAGCACACATAATACATCTCAGGCGTGGGTGCTTCATATCCATCAGTACATCTGCAGTCTGAAATTAGAAATCTGAAATCTTAATTGTCTACTCAGTCATGGGACCAAAATGTTGCCATGGTGAAATAACAGGAGGAAGGATCAATGATAAGACATTGAAAAATGAGATTTCACTGCAGCATAATGTCCCACATGAAAAAAAGCTGTCTACCCCTGTACTGAAGCATCTCTCATTTTGTCCAAAATAAAGGAGATTTTGTTCCCATGTCATCAAAGTTGCTTCAGTTGTCGGGTCTGAGGTGATCCAGAATAGGAGCTTCTGCAGTGTTTTTCATCAGTCTGCAGAGCTTTGTGCCCCCGTGATGATGTGTTTCATCCCCACTCCACGCTCAGCACTCCTCCTGACAGCGTGCTGGTGAAAGGCACAGTGCTGACAGCTACCGTAGGGGCTGGCAGCTGCAACCAGCCCAAATTGCTCTTCTTGTCTGCTGGGACTGGGACTGAAAGTAGTGGGCTGAAATTACAGAAAGGAAAGGGGTTTTTGTTGCTCAGGAAAAACTCAACAGCTTTAGAGTTGGTGAAGCAGAGCAGCTGATTGCTAGCAGATCCCAAAGAGATCCCAGCATAGGAGGGTTTTAGGAAAAAGAGTCAGACTAACATCTCTCAGAACAGGTTTAGATGGAGATCCTGCCCTGAGGCAGGGGATGCTCTGGGTGACCTACCAGGCCCTGACAGGACTATTTTCTGTGAATCTGTTTGAGGGTTTTCTTGTGGCCATTTCTGTGTTTATACAAAATGTCAAGGAATTTCCTTCTACTTATCTCTACTTAACTCTACATCCCCCTTTAAAGGCTCATGCATTGTAATGTGACTACATATGTTTGCAGAAGTGATTAGTTCTAATGACAAAATATTTATTTATAACTGTTAAAGCTCACTTAGATAAATGCCTGGATTCTTTCTATTTTACATCTAATCAAGAAGCTGGGCATTTTCTGTTATCCCTTCCACAAAGCTGGATTTTTGCATGGAATCTCAGAAATGCATTAATTTCACTATAGCTTCTTTAAATTTTTAATGCTCTTGTCAGCTTATCTTTCTGATTGCTTAATTATTCTTTCAATCTTCCCAAGAGGCTGCAACAGAGTACAGCTTCTGATTATTTCCTGACCTTTCCTTTTTTTGTTTTTCCTAGTTCATTCCACTTAAATTGGGAAGTTTTGGGTTTTTTCTGAAACTTTGCTTCACATGCAAATGGATGTTGCCAGTTATTTTTTTTCCTTGACCATCTCAGGCAATATTTTCAAAAGAATATTGGAAAATATGGTCGAGAAAATGGTGGTTTAAAATGGGTGCAAGATTAATTGAAAAACCCTTCTGAAAGAGTGGATGCTTCACTGTCAATATAGGAGGGCATTTCCAGTGGGGTCAGTCCTGAACATGAGTCTATGGAATATTTTCTGTGATGATCTGGGTGATAAAATACACTGTATGCTGAACATGCTACCAAGCTAGCAGGGTTGTGGGCACCTCAAAGGACAGGATCAGAATTCAAAATGATCTTGATAAATTGAAGGACCTGAAATCAATAAGATGAAACTCAATAAAGACAAGTGCAAAGTGATACACTTAGCAAGGAGAAATCAAACGCACAAATACGAAATGAGGAATAACTGGTGAAGCAGCAACTCTGCCAGAAAAGGTCCTGGGGGCATTGTATATCATGAGCTGAATATAAATTAGCAACATGATCCTGCCTTAAAAATGGATAATGACATTCCCAGATATATTAACATACAAGTTATTACGGGAAGTAGTTATTTTCATTTACTTATTTACTTGATACTGGTTAGGTCAGTAACAAATCACTGAGTTCTACTCTGAACCACAAGTTTAGTAAAAGAGCAACATAAAGAAGAAATAAACAATAAAGACTAGAGAACTACAGAATGTAACATATAAAGCAAGACTGAAAAAAACTATTTTTTCTAGTGAGAACAAAGACCATTTAAAATATATTTTAAAAACCCTTTGCAGAAACCACAGTAAAATGAATTGTTTTGCCAATTGAAGGAGACAGGGAAAGTTGCTGTTGGCTTAATTTTGCAGAAACAGAGAATCAAACTTGATATTAATAGAAACAAAGGGACAATAGTTCAGCACTGTATTGTAGAATATCCTAATTTGGGTAAGTGGTATTGTTGGAAGCTTTTAAGAACGATTGGAGAATTAACCTCTAGTGCTGGTCTAGGTGTACCTATCTTACTTCACAGTAGGAAAATTAATTGAATAACATGTCTTTTGTTCTTTAACACAATATGAGGCAGCACTGTAGAACTCCAGTTTCAATTCTTGCTTTAGTAGTTGTCTCACTCAGCTATTAAATTCAACAAAAAGCCCTGAAGATGGGGGATGGAGTGAAAGTGCCCTTTTTGGAATAGCATTGATAAGATGCTGACACAAGGGTCAATTACTTTCTGGGCACACATTGCAGTACCAGACAAACACAGAATAAAGCCTTAATTCCTAACTCACTGGCTCTACAATTTGAAAGCCCAAACGAATGCAGGTCCATAGAGGTGCAGAAAGACTTTAGGAGATAATATTAATCAGCACTGCAGTGGTACAAGCACAGGAGCAGTGTACTTGTCAATTTTTGTAGGTTTTGCAGCCAAGGAAGATGTTGAAGTAGGATCTGAAAGGAAATAACAAAGTACTTTTGTCGGGTTGTCTTTTCCAAGCACTAGAATAGAAAAAAAAAAAATTAAACTATTTGTTTTATAAAATATGAAAGGCTGGTGGGAGGTTGGTATTCAGGCCAAAGAAGAGTGTTTATTTGTATAGAGGATGGAAAGTGATAGATCACAGAAGGAGACCCTGAGAAGAAAGCAGGTGTTGGTACTCTGGAGGGTTAATGAGGATTTGCAAAGACAAGATTGCTATTGTTAATATGGCAGGTTGGGAATATTGGATGTACAAAATTATTCCGGATGGATGAGGGTTAGAAAGGCTGCTTCAGCTTGAGATGTGATTGCACAGCTTAGACCCTGGACAAGGCGGTATCTTTGACAAAATGTGTGGAAGAATCTTGCATAGTCTCGATGTGAGAACCGAGAGAGACTTTTGGTAACACCCAATTAGCAAGAATAATTGACAGGCAGGGTAACGAAATTGTCAAAAGCAAGAGAGAGACCAGGAATGGAGAGGAGTTAGGAAGAGAGATAATAAATTTTCTCTCAAAATACTGTGCTTGGATTGGCAGTGGAAAATCACAAACTGGATACCGGGAAGACAAGTCAGATCTGGGACAGAGAATCACACTTCTAGGTCATATGCCCTAACCTCTCTTTCTACCCATTCATACAACTAAGGCAATTCTTCATCTGCAGGAACATTTCTGGAGAGTATGATGTAGACAGTGCAGAGGGACACCCTACATAGGATCTGGAGAGACCATGAAACAATTCCCTGGAGAGTACAGATAAATTGTAGTAGGCATGGAAGAGGACAGATTCAAAGGAGCCAGATGAAGTCAAGAAGGATGACACAAGATATATGACATATTAACTTTGCTACAGCTCAGTACTACGTTCTAGTAGGGACAAGTAGGTGACAGCCCTCTTCCCAGAAACTGAAGCCCTAACCTGCTGGGACCATGAAATTTTTGCCATCCAAACTGACTAAGTGTATTTCAAATTCTCTTCTCAAGGCTGGGGGAGGCTTTATAAATCTTTCAAGTGGCCATCTGTTACCAAATGCTATAATTTTTCCACGTCTTGCTCAGGTCTGTACATAGCCTCTTTCATATTTAACCAGTGCATAAACTCTGTAATGCATTTCTAGTACTCTCAACTCATGACAAATGGTGTTTGCCTGGAGATGTCAGCTCCTGTACTCTCCAGGACTGCCTGACAAGAGAAAACCACTGCCCAGCACCGAGCCCACGGCTCTGCTGCAGCTGCTGGGTGGGCTCTGAGACAGGCAAAGCCCCTCTGCTGGAGTCTCAGCAGGGCTTTCTGCTACCACCTGAGCCAACATCCACACTGCAGCCTTGTGTGACCAGGTGGGAATGACAGAAGACTCTCACCCAAAAAGCTCCTTATCTAAGCAGGAAAGGTGCTGATAAGGCAAAGAAGGCTGCTTGTGACAAAACCTCCAGAAACAACATGGTGAAGTTAAGCACAGGTTGCTTGGGTTATGTGACTTTCTTTTAACTGCCTTTATTATTTTCAGAGTGCTACTCAGCATTTCCTGAGGAAAAGACTAATATTTATTGTCTGAAGTGTTACGAAATTATCCTGCTTTTATGGCTTGAGCAATGAAGATATACAGTGGGTAACATTTACTCTCTCAGAGAGATCTGGAATTCATCTCTAAAATAACCATTCTCTTTCTACGTTATTAATAGACTGCTGCTACTCCTAATATTTTTTATGTTTATGTGGTTTTTTAATTTGAAAATCTGCTCTTTTTTTTATTTTCTTGGCAATATCAGATGTATCTTGCTATGAGTAATGAAAAATTAAACAGTATGACTGTAGCAAGAGGACATTTAGATCAGGAATATGAGCTGAGTCATGGGGAGTGCATGGCCTTTTCCCTCTGTCGTGCTTTCCACAAGGCCTCCCATCATCACCAGCCCTGTCTTCTCTCCATGAAGGACTCAGCATAGAGACAGCATCATGCGGATAGAAATCTTACAAGGTCTCTCCTTTTTGTGTTGGGAAAGTGCTTCTACTTTTACAGTTTCCTATACACTTTAAAATTTTTTCAAAAGGATCTTACAATCTGTACTAAAATGCTGCTATGAATTTTTTAAATTGATGTCCAAGTGAAGAAATGAGATGACTACTGGAAAGAGAAAGACCTGCCTGTGCCAGCTTGAGAGTCTCTTTTCTGTGTGTAATTTTCTCTATTTCATTTCTTATCATTTGAAGATCATAAAATTTCTTTTCTGGACCCTTCTGTAATGTGCTCTGTTACACTGAATTTAAGAGTTGAGATTACAAATACCAAATAAGGAGAAAGAAAAAAGACTCAATTTCAGCTCCAGTGGACAGGCTTTATTTCCTCTCCCTACTTGCTGCTTTTATTCACCAGTCTAGCTCCAGTGACAGTGGAGATTTATATCTGCACCCACGGCAGAAGAATTGGCCTAGGCACTGAAGGAGATGAATACTTCAGAAACAATGGACAAATAGTTCAAAACCTCACTGCCATTTTTCCTCTACAGCTAATCCATAGAGGATTTGTACTCCCTTCAGGAACAAACTGCATGGAAATATCCCCAATATATATTCAAGAAATATCAGCCAATATTTGCAACTTCTCAGAAGTTTCTAAGTAAACTGAAAAAAAAAAGCTTATGTTCTCAGCCCTGGAAAAATATCACCAGAGCTTTAAACACAGAATTAGGCTGCCTTCCTCCTCATGTTTTGGGCTAGCACTAATTTAATAGCTTTCTATCAGTGTATGTCTCAGGGCGAAATGTGCACAAGCCTGTCCTTTTTCTATGCCACCATTATATCCCTGGAAAGCAAACAAAGGCAGACCCACTCTGTATCACCAAATGTTCCTTGTCGTATGGGGACTTCCACCTCTGAAAGATTTAAGTTTGCTGAGGTGCCTGTTCCTGCTGCACTTTTCTCATTTCTCACTCTGTGGATGCATTGTAGACCTCAGGTGTACATAGGCTTCCACTATATTAAAAAAAAGGGTGAAAAGCAGAAGGAGCCAAAGCCATCAATGTAGAACCAGAGCCTCATGAGAAATATCTGGCCTTTGAGTCATTTTACATCTGAGGCCAGAAAATGCATTTATACTGATTCTGGAGTTTGTAAAAAAAATGTTGAGGTGAAGTTGTACTTTCTTTTCCTATTAGGCAAATTTCCAGGACTTACAGTAACAATCTAGGGAGCCCATTTTCATCATGATACAAAATTCTCATGACCATTAAAAAAAAAAAATTAATTTTTATAGATCAGAATTTATAAGAGTTTTAATGTTATTCATTTTTAAGTAAATATGTGATTCTATATGACAAGCATTATTGGAACAAACATCAGATGTTAAATGCTAAAGTCAAGGCTGACTCTGAAAAGAAATTTAAAATACTAAAAATAAAAACGAGAAAAAGAAAAATTCATCACTGAAAATCAGAATGCTGTTGTAGAGGATGTTGGATGTATGAAAACATAGCTGCATGTTGTTCATAAAAAAGGGAGATGGAGCTTTCAGTGACACATGTAGGTATACCCTAGGTACTACCAACAGTATTTTCCAGTGAACTGTTTATCTTACTATAATGTATAAACATCATCAAATTGCATAAACATCAACAATTCATATAAAAAAAGAGAATTTAGGATCTTTCTTAGTAGTAGTAAAAGAGGTTGCCATCATTTTTTTCATTAGCTGGAGCACAGATTTTATGTGTATATTTTTAGCACTTTTTTCTCTCTTCATAAATGCACAATTTTTAAAGCATTAAGATCCAGCCAGAATCTGTTCCTGATTCTGATAAGCAAGAAAACAAGCACAGAAAGAGAAATCAGAGAACCTTGGTTGTTACCCTGGCATATTTCTAGCCTGCTCCCAGCCTCCTGTTTCCATGGCTATCTGAAGCTGCAAGTGTTCCTGCAGTGCGTTGCACCTCCTGAGTATCTTCAGCTAGATAAAATGAAGTAGTAGTCTTTCCCTATTTAAAACAGGTAAAAAATGTGGTTAGAACTTGAGGAGAGGGGCTAACTCTAATTCATAAATACACACTTTCCTGGCCTTGTCCCCAGGAACAGGGAGATAAACCACAAGGCCAGCTTTTCTGATTCAGATCCAGGGGAAAACACAGATATAGCTTGTAGGATTCTATTCAGTGACAGATTTGGGATATAAACCTTTAATTTACTATATGGATTTACCATTACTTTTAAGCAAAATCTAGACCTTACGGATGTGCATCTAGCCTCTTGTTCACCTGTAGGGCTACAGCCTCAAAATGTGAAAGGAAATTAATGGACACAAAAGGAAAAACCCAAAATGCCCCCAGGAAATAGAATAACTTCAACCCTGGGGCAGCAAGGAGACAATACCAGATTAATTTTCCTTCTGGGAGCAACACACCTGATTTTCTGACTTCTCACCTCAGGGACTTGACCCCCATAGTCAAATGTTACTTAGGGACTGGCAGGGACTGCTCTCCCTTTCCTACCCTCTCAGCTCTGCCTTACTGTCTCCGGGCTGCCTCCCTGTGTGGGAAGGGCCACAGGCCCTTTGCTGCGGCTCCTCTCTCCCCACACCTCCCTGAGCCAGGACTCAGGGAGCACTTGTGTCAGTATAACCAAAAAAAAAGCACCTCATGCAGCCTGGGGGAGCTGAGCTGTCTCAAAATCACCATCATGCTTAATGTGAACTGACCAGGGAAATCTCTCTGTGATTCGGCCTGAATGACAAATGGTGAGCTATCCAAGGTAAGCAAGCAAGGAAATGTAAGTGAAAAACAAAACAAGCCACCTTTTTAGCAGTGTGATTTACTTTGGGCATTCTAGAGCTTGGCACCTATTCCAGATGCCTTTTCAGGAATATTTCCCTCTTGTTTGTAAATGGCCAGAAGATAATTGTCAGACTTACAGAAGTGTTTATTCCTCTTAACAGAAATATCTACCCTGTAAGCATTCACCTCTGAGCTAGATGGCTGGACTTCTTCATGGTCTATGGAGAGTGACAGGCATGCTGCAGGTCTCATCCCTCCTATCCAAAGGTAGGGGATCTGAAATGCGTTGGCTGGACCCTGCAGGAGAATTGCCTATTTTTTTCCACTGACTCTAATGGGAGACATGTACAGTGAGGTCAGGTTTGTGGCCTACATCTCTGTTTGTACAGATCAATCCTCCATCAAGAAAAACGTTGACTTTTTCTGTTATAACAAATTTGATTCCTCTATCCCGTCTCTCTCTTGACAAACAAAACACCTTGTCAAAGGAAAGGTTAAGCTAGAAGGTAAAAACACAGGTGGAAATTACTATGATGTAAGGAGTAATTTGACTGTAAGGTAGCAGCATAAAATTACTCCTTGCAGCATAGCAACAAACACAGTATTTTTCATACATTTCTGAAATATTCTTTTTGCTGAGGACCACCATAGATTTTGGGTGGCTTTTCCATTTCATACTTGTGACTCCTTGAATTTTTTACATTCTACCGTTGCTCAGATATTAATGCAATCCTAATGGCAAGTGTTCAGTAGCCCAGATGAGATGCCAAAGGTTAGTAATGACTTTTGAACAAACACTGCTGAAGTGGCAGCGTGTGCTTGAAAAGACACAATTTCTCCCAGCAGTTCAATATTGTATTTTAACTTTGTATGCAGAGAGCCTGTGGGTGTCTTTTAATTTGTCAACAGCATGCAACAGAGCACTGCCATTTTGCATGCTCGTGGGAAAGTGTTACTTCAACCTAATTGACTCTTTTTGCTGCACGGAAATTATTTACCAAGAAATACTACAGTGGAGGGTCAAATAGCTTTCAATAAAGGAATCCAATTACTTGGGATCTTTTACAGGATGAAGACATTGCATTGTAGCTGTAGCTCCCCTCTATTGTTAAGGCTAAAATGATGCTGTACTGAACAAACTCTCCCAAGCTTACTTTCTTTTTGTTTGTTGAGTTTGTAAGGGCAAGAAAGGAGGGCTGTTCAACAAAGGAGTGGGAAAAGGAAAGTTATTCAAAATTGGTCACTTTAGCTGTACATGGATTATGTTCCAATCAGATGAACTGAGGAATGAAAACTACACAAGTACTGAATTTCTTTTGAAAGAACTGATTTTATATTGAGCGTTGTCTTGATATTTAAAAGCTAAGCTGGAAGGTTGAGTCTGTGATGCCCTTATTGTAATTCATTCTGCTTTTGTAAATCCATAGGAGAGCAGATCAGGTATTACATGTCCATAGAAAAGAAAAAATTAGACTTAGTTCTAAACCAGGAAAATAAAAAAAAGAGGAGTGAAAGTTTCACAGACAAATCAAATTAATGTCAATTCCAGATATATGGTGACACAATTCATCAATCAATTTGCTTGTAAACAAGGAGGAAGTAGCAAGGACATAAACAACAGTCAACATGGGTTTATGAGGAAAATATTACAAACCAACTTCTCTTTCATGGTAGCAGGACAGATTTTGTGCTTGGAAGAAAAACATACAGGATCTACATTTTGATTTGCACTGCCCTTTTGACACTATCAAATGATAGTTTTGTAACCAAGCGTGGGAAACTTCTTGATGATAGAACCACAACAAGCATCAAAACTGGTTGGAAAACAATAATGTAGAAATAGCTGTTGGCAGTCATGTCAAACCAGAGGATGTTCAGAGAGGGGCTTTGTCCTGCCTGGAGTGCACACAGAATTTGAGTGCAGCAGGAGGGACTAAAACCCCCTGGTTATGTACCTTGAAGTGAACGGGGAGCTCAGAGGAGCTGATGAACAGAAGCAGAGACCTGTGTGTGGGATGGTGCAGCAGAGGAGCATCAATGAGAAGGCACACCAGTAAAAACACAACTTCCACCAGTGGCTCTGAGGCTTCTACGCTGCTTCTTAGCAGTGGCCACAATCTGTCTCTCTCCAAGTTGTCTTGCTCAGAAGTATGACTAACTCTGCAGGTTCACTTGTGTCTTCTGAATGGAAAACCATAAAACCCACCAGCTTTATAGTTACAGTAGGATACCTATATCCCCTTTCTCATTTCCTATATAAGATCTGAAGACATTTGGTTTTTCAATTCACACCTACAGTGTAGATTCAATTGTTCATACTCGTGTTATGGATAGTTTTCTCTCCCTAAACCATTTCCATAATTTATTTCATACCCTAATAAAAGTTAGAAATGGCTAAACAACTGAAGATCAAGCACTTTCACAGTCCTAACCTGAAATTTATGAGTATTTGGAAGACATTGTAATGTACAGTGGTAAAAACTGTGTCCTCCTGGAAATTGTTTGTACCTGAGGCATCAGTGAAGTTTCCTTTGTTGTTATCAGCAGTTACACCACAAACAACCAGAACTGTTTTCAGGTTGTAAGCAGTGAACAATCATATATTTGGGAAAATTTTTTAATGTTTTTTAATAAGGAAGAGATATACGGCTACTAATTGGTTCTTTTTTTTATGTTGTTCGTGCATCGCTAACAACAAACTAATGTTGCTCCCAAGTATTTTAACTTTGCGTAGAAATACAAAAATTCTGTATTTTGTAAAAATGATAAGATATCAGAGTTATTTTTCCTCATATATATGAAAAGTAGAATTTTCATGAACAGCAGTGGAAAAAGAAATGAGATTTCAGTGCAAGAGTGGATGATTGAGTGTAGGTCTCTGATAAACTTGCTTGAAACATGCACTGGATATTATCAGGACATCAGCTGTCTTCAGTGGAAATTCTACCCTCAAAATACAGAAAATTTTTCATAACAGATACGTATTTGTAAAGGTTTTAATTTCAACAAACCAGAACATTTTTACATACTTCAAAGAGTAATGGTCACAAACTCAAACACGGGAAGTTCCACCTCAACATGAGAAAGAACTTCTTTACATTGAGGGTGGCAGAGCGCTGGAACTGCCCAGGGAGCTTGTGGAGTCTCCCTCTCTGGAGACATTCAAAACTCACCTGGACACATTCCTGTGTCACCTGCTCCAGGTGACCCTGCCTTGGCAGGAGGTTGGACAGGACTATCTCCAGAGGTCCCTTCCAACCCCAACTATTATGTGATTCTGTGATTCTGTGATTTTTAAGAAAAGAAATTAAACAGGATTCCTAAGCCTTTCTAAGGCTGGGACACCTACACATAACAGTTGTTAATTTATAGCACATTCTATTTTGAAAATAGTCTGCAGAATGCACGTTGCATGTCCCTGTTTTGTGCCTTTATGCCAATTATGATTCACATTACAATAATGTAGATTATGTTCTCTTTGGTCCTCAATTACAATTTTCCTTCCTAATTATAACTTCATTATAAATCCATATAGCGCATGTCCCTTTCTTTTCCCCATAAATGACATTATTCTAAGTTCATTTTAGGACCATATTCTTTTCGATCACCAGATGGTAATCTGGGCTAAACTGACTCCTGATCTAATTCCATCAGCCTCTTTGTTCTTATTCATGAAGCATCCATGAGGCCTCTTCTTATTTTATCACCTGTTTGCATGATTGAAAAAATGATGAGCATAAATGCAATTAGATTTTCCCCTATAGTAATGCAAGCATCTCCTTCAGCTTTCTATTGCATGAATTCCCATGGGCTGATCCCCCTGTGTTAGCAATCCAAACTATGAGCCAGGAATCCTCCAGCTGCTCATCCCATGAGCTGACGACGACACCAGCAGATGTGTGTCTTTTTTGGGGGCTCTTTGTAACCTGATGAGTTTCCTTCCTCTCATTCTGTAAGGAGCAGACGGCACATTTTAATTGCTTTATACCCCTCAGAATTTGTGCTCCCAGGGTGTGTGAAGGTCAGTGCAGCAGGCAGCCAGCACCAGTACAGAGTGCAGTATCTTCATGAGGGGAGTTCTTCGGGGCACAGCGCTGGTCCCATCAGAAGGGCAGCAGGGTTTTTCGTGCATGCCTCTAGTTCACAGTGCACTGGATCCTGATTAACATCTCACAGCGTAGTGGGTTTTGCCCCGTGTCTGCTCGGGTCGAGGACAATCCTCAACCCTATGAGTGTGAACACGGCTCACATGGCAGGCAGACGGGAGAGTTGTTTGTTCATTATCACTGCCTTGCGTGGTATTTATGACCAGCTCTTTGCTTTTTTTGTGGGCACAATGCTGTGCCACACTCCAGATGAACTGAGTCCTTTGGTAAAGTACTCAGGAATCTAAACAGAGCTGTCCAAAATGGGTTTAGTGTTTTTTGAGGGGTCCTTTTTATATTTGAAACAAGCCAAATTCACCAAAATGAAAGTGTTTTGTAGGAGTGCTATAAATTCTAAAAAATTATTATTGCTATTTGGGTATGTATGTGGACACGTGGTGACACTGCAAATGTTTGGAGCTAGGGAATAGCTGTTTGAGAGACACAGTAAATAAGTGACAATTTGAAATTCTCTGCTTTATTTTAAATAAGGTCAAATTCAGTTGCAGATCTACACATCTAGGCATATACCTGCCTTATCATAAAAGCGTAGGAGCATAAAGAACACTTCGTGCATTTTCATTTGTGTCTTTCTAATTGAAAGATGGATACAAGTGAAACCGATAAAGAACGAAAGTGATATTTTATTTCAGTTATCCTTTGATTTTGAATAAGCTGAAGTTGTCACCTCTTTCAGTATTAATATGATGTCTGAGCTCACAGTCTGTTACCAGGAGTGTGCTTGGAAGGTGTTGTAAAACAGGATGTTCTTTTCTTACTTTCTTGAGACTGTAAACACGTTTTGTAAAACAGATTAGCATTGCATAAACTTTATTTTTGTTCACTTCTCTGCAAAGGATTTGACCCATTCCAGAAATATAAAATGCATTTTTTTTTTGGTCAAAATAAGATGGTATATTGTGTTCTTCAACAAGGAGAAGACCCCAAACGATGCTATGTGCAGGTGAAATGAAACTTCAGCCTTCCACAAACTCAATGCATGGGGCAGGCCAGGGCTTTGATACTGTAAGGGTTTAGGGCATTCTCCCAGGTTGTTTCTATGTGTTTCTGTGACATAGAAAACAGACACTCAAGTGTCTTTTCATATCATTTAATATAATTTTTATACCCCTCTGGTGAGTACTCATAAATCATCTCCTTTAATCTGGAGCTCCTTTTCTGAGATTTGAATCAACATGTCAGCCTGCCTCCAAAATCTCTGAGCTTAATGGCCATGAAACCAACCTCTGTTTTGCCACCTGCCACTCTCCTGTAGACAACCTTTCCACTGTGATGACAGTATCACCTCATTCCTGACTAACACCCCTCTCATTCTGCCATAAATCCAGCGCTTTCCTAACCTTGGTCTTTTCCTTTCCTGATGAAGTTCTGTCTGGTTTCCACTATATCAAAACAGCAATGCTCAGGGCCCTCTCAGTCAGCTCCCATTTTGATTGCTGCAATTTGCCCTTCTGCAGTTCCCCAGACACTCACCTCCCCATCCCATACCGACTGCTTCCTCCAAAAACAATTTGACTGTTTCCATCTCACACATGTCTGTCCTTAAGTTTCAAGAACGTCTTCACACCAAATTTTAACTGCTTCCCCTTGTGTCTACACATCTTTGACTAACTGCATGGCTGAAGTAAGAGAGCAGAATTTCAGCCCTCCTATAAGCAGCCATCTCTAACTAATTGACTAAGGCTAGGTTGGGATTCTGCTTAGGTTAAAAGCATAGTCAAGTTACATTTATTTGTAATATCACCCTGGTAATACAACTTACAGGATTCATAAGCTGTTGCACCCAACTGCATCTGTTCCTGTGTTCATGTAGTTTTACATGCTGCCTCTCTCAGTCAGGTATGTCTTGACAGAGCCATTTATTCATCTGAGTGACTCAAGCAGACATGGGCCAAGAAAGAACTTTAAATACTCCCATTATAGTGCATGATGAGGAATAGAACATAGTTTATGCTTCATTTGTCAGTCACATTTCTGGAAATCCAGTCTGTTCCAGAAAGTTAGACATGAATCCAGCTGCAGCAGGTGGAGCTTCATTTTACATGCCAGCAACTGGCGTAACAAGAGGGATTTGGGAGGTGTAAATGCCATCATACAGAAGTGTCATGTAAGTTCTTCTGCACTGCTAACAAATGTTCACCTTTTGCTCAAAGTGATTTCATTGAATTGCCGTAAGTGAGGAACTAAAGCAAACTCTCCCCAAAGGAATAATGATTCAATGTGCTTCATAAAACAAAGTGTAAAGCCTGAAATAAAAATATTAGAC
The DNA here is from genome assembly GCA_013400655.1 of Mystacornis crossleyi. Classification (NCBI taxonomy): domain Eukaryota; kingdom Metazoa; phylum Chordata; class Aves; order Passeriformes; family Timaliidae; genus Mystacornis; species Mystacornis crossleyi. The sequence continues at coordinate 25,659 of VYZQ01054188.1, read as the reverse complement.
AATATACTCTCTTCCTGTGAAATACATAAAATACTCCTCAAAGGAATACTATCTCATCTATGCTTATATCTATTTCATCTGGAGAAGGTATTTCTCTCTTTTAGGCTCTATTATGCAGATTTGCTGTGTAATTGAGCCAGCTTTCTTCCAAAAAAGAAATGCCCTCTCCACTTTCATTTTTCTGCCCCTTTCCACTTTCATTTTTCTGCCGTAAATAAATGAAATCTTTCTGTCATATTGTCCTGATTTTCCATACTCCTGAACATACTTGGCAGTGTTAGATATCTGCAACTTTTTCTGGGGCTCATCTGGCGAGAATTTGATATGGACTCCTAGAGGAGAGCCCTACCTTTTAGAGCAGTCATGATATTTTCCTGTTTCCACTGGAAACATCACACGTATTATGCCCTGAGGTCAATTTTCAGTCTTTGTTGGTTGGTTACCTCAGTGAATCATAATTATTGGTGATCAAGTGGTACATCCAGGACCCTATCTGTCATTTCCCACTTGAGAGTTCAGAGGTACGTATAAGCTGTACAAGTAAGATTTCTGGCAGTGGACGAGGAGTCATCTTGCACTAGGAGCTGCATAAAAGGGGGGGGGAAAAACCCAACTAGTTTATCATCTATAAACCTCATTGTTGCAAACTCTCCTTTCCCATACTTTGCAAATGGAAAAAAGGGTTAACAAAAAAGCTGGACTTGATTCTTTTGACTAGAAGAAGTATTTTCCTCTTGACATGATTTTTTAAGTTAGAGTCTTGCTCTGTGTTTGTTTCTTAAAATCAAATACAGTTTTATAAAATGACTGTGTCCTTAAAATTTGAGCCACAGTTGATATAATTTTTTATTTCATTGGATAAGTCAGAGCCTATTCTGTATTGTATGAAGGCAGCTCAATGCTACATCTCATTCACATGTGCTCGTGTCTTTTGCTCACAAAACTCATAAGTGATTGCTAAGTCACTTCACTTCTGTATGCAAAATCATAGTGAACAGCACTCAAGAGGAAAAGACTGTATGATTAGGAAACTGTGGTATCAGATTTGATGAAGGCTCAAAAAGATGTCACTTACCAAACACGTCTTTGAAGCATCCTGGCCAGCAGCAATGAATTGTGCTGTGTTAGGCAACGCGCTGCCTGCAGGTAGAGGGAGGGGATCCTCCCACTCTGCTCAGCACTGGTGAGGCCACACCTGGAGTGCTGTGTCCATCTCTGGGCTTCCCAGTGCAAAATAGACATGGACATGATGGACAGCATCTCCTGAAAGGACACAAAGGTGGTGCATGTCTTCTACAGAAAAAGGTTGAGAGCTGAGTTCGGCCCAGAGGAGCCTCAGGGGGTATCTCATCTCCATGGGTAAGTGCCTGGAGGGAGGGTGCTGAGAAGACAGAACCAGCCTCTTTTCCATGGTGTCCTCAGGCAGGACAGAGCCAATGGGCACACACTGAAACACAGGAGGCTCTGTCTGCACATCAGAAAACACTCACTGTGAGCATGACCAAGCCCTGGCACAGGCTGTCCAGGGAGGTTGTGGGGTCTCCATCCTTGGAGATATTCAAAATTCATCTAGCCATGATCTTGGGAAACTGGTTTTAGGTGGTCCTGCTTGAACATGGGGATTGGATCATATGATCTTCAATGCTTCCTTATAACCTCACCCCCTCTGTGATTCAGACATTCTGTGATTTTATTATACAGATTTTATGCAAAATCACCCTCTTCTTTGAAGGAAATATAGTAACCAAATTTGGGTTATGTGGGATATCACCTTAAAAAAATGTCATCTAAAACTAAAGAGAAATATTTGAAGGAAGGACATTAAAAGTTGATGTCGTTAAGCAATAAAAATTTTTATAGGAATGTCTATGGAGACACTGCATCAAATATTCTAGTCCAAATTTTTGTGCCTTGCTTATGCTAAGAAATACAGCATGTTCCCTTCCTCATGAAAATTATTTCCTATTTAAAATCTGTTTAAATCATATATTGAATTTCCCCATTTGGGTAGTTAGATGGGTAGCAAGCAGATGTAGAGGGATTGATGGGCTAGAGATGCAAAGTACACATTAAATGGTTTTTGCTTTGTTTTCGTATTCTGATAGGTGCTTGAAAGCTGTGGTATTAGCCGTATGTGGAAACAGATACCTTTTGGAAACAGTTACAGATTAGGGGAATATTTTTTCATGTTTATAAATTAGACTCCTAAGGAGAACACAGAAGTGGCAAATTTGCATGCCCATAGCTGACTGATGAGAAAAGCATAACCGTCTGCTAAGTGCAGCTGTTGATACAGAAGATAAATGCAATGCAAGGGATTTGAGAACCTAAGTAGAGAGAAATTGTAGATATTGGTTAGAAACTCTCCCTGTTTTAAGTTAGCTAAACTACTCTAGTACAAAACCATAGCTAAAATTACCCTCAAGTAAAAGAACAGCGGAGAAATTGTAAAAACTTGCATAACAATAGTCACAAGTTTATATAAACCAAAAGAATTGTTGCAAGCACACCATGGATAGGCTGTGGTTTGGGAATTGAATTTGAAAGGCTGAAATCCAGGAACCAGCAAAATTTTGCTGTTGTGAAAATGTGTGCAGCCAATAAAAAAATCTGCTGGTCCTCCTCTTGCAGTGTTGATGATGGAGATCCCCTCTTTTCCACTCTACCATCCCAGGTGCTGTCAACTGCCAGCTTCTCTTAGGAAAATATATTGGCACCACTTTGTTAGAGTGCTTGAATTACTGACAATTGTTTGTTTATAACATATTAAGCAAATTCCAGACTGTATTGTGATAGTCATAGTTTTGATAAACATTCTTCCTGTACAAAAAAAATTCAATTTTGTCCAAGGGGAAAAAAAGGGAGGCCTGTAATTATTTCAGGTCATTTTAGAAGATAGCTAAATGACAGTGCATATGAGCAGGAGGAGTGATTTTCTCAGCTGTCTAGTAATGGAGCTAGTCTGAGAAACCCAAATGCTCTGGGCCCCCTCCTATTGCAACATCTCTGCTAGGCTGTTTTGCTGCATGAAAACAAAGCTCTACAGAAGCAAGAAGGCTTTTCCATCCCAACACCATAGCAACTTTTAGCTAACATACCTTATTTTAAACAAATCTTTAAAAGCTTGTCTCTCTCCACATCTCTAGAGTTGCAGAATTTTAAACTACCATTCAGGCTACACCAAAAGTGATGACCAGTGGCTATCATTCATAGCAAGAATATGCCAGCCCAGCCATTGGAGAGGGCTTTTTAGAACCTACTGGCATCTCATAAATGTTTGGAAAATAGTTTCAAACCCAATTATGTAAGTACTTTTCATACAAATATGTATATATCATGCTCTGCTTCTAAGTAAAAAGGACACTTGCATAGAAAGAGATTTTTGGTCATCAGCTTTTGCTCTTCATATTTCCATAACCAGCCACAAACATTGAAATTGTTTTATGTGAAGATGAGGCTTAAGTGCAAAAGAAGGCAGGGATCAGAAAACATCAAAACAAACATATGCATGATATTTCCCTGTGTGGTTGGTGTCACAAGCTGCTGAAAATTAAATTCTTGCTTGATAGAAAGCCTATGGTCTTCAAGGAGGTGTTGTCCTTTAGCCTGATTGTCTTGCAAAAGGAAATATTTTCATTTAATGTGCCGGATCTATTTTCACCATCAATCTAATGCCTCAAATTTCTTTTTTTTCTTTCTTTCNGTACCCCAGCAATCGCCCCTTAACATGGGGAAAAAATTCCTTTGAGAGAAGAAAAGAGCACATACACACACAGAAAGAAAACTTTCTCAACCCCCAACACTTTTTTAACCATAAACATAATGTAATTCTGATTTCCTTTACAAAATGCAGAAAATATCCTTGCAACCCTGAGAGTGCATGGCTGGCCAAAAAATGCCACAGAAAATGCTTCATTTAGAAAGGACTTGGAAGAATTGTAATTGGTGTTTATAAATAAGTATGGCAGACGAGACCAGGGGCCCACAGGAATGAAAAATAGCTCCAGAACAAACACACATGAAAAAAAAGAATAACTTTTGAGCATTGGCAGAAGAACAAATCACTGGAAATCAGCAATAGGATTCTAATGACAAAGGTACTGGAGCAACCTTCCAGTGATAGCAGAAGAACTACTTCTGTTTCTGCATGTAATTTCTCCACGGCATAAAGGGTCAAAATAGTTCTCCATAAGAGAAAATGACCCAGGAAGTCTCCTGCAGGTCAGTAACACCAAGGCTACACCTCAATTCCAGAACTGCCCTGGATGAGTAACCCCATACAGGCTGAAATAGTTCAAGAAGTGCTAGATGATATATCCGTGGCAATACAGTTTCCTCCTAAGCTGGTTGCAGTTCCATTCTTAGCATGAACAGATTTTTTATTTCTGGGCTGCAAGTGTTTCAACTAGCTGGATAGCTGCTAACTATCTCTAAGTGCCAGCAGCAGCTCAGCTTAACCAGAGTGAGCAAACGGGCGTCAGTTTTAGCAGCCAGTAATTCCAGCCAATTCCCACCACCTTGCTTTGGAGATGAGCAGCTGCCAGCAGAAAGGGTGAACAGGCACGAGCCAAAAGTGGGTTACACTTCCAGAGTGCTTGAGAAGTGCCACTCTGGGAAAATGAATCGAAACAAAACGCTACCTTATCCTCACCCCTTGAATGCTCAGGGACATAAACCCAATACCTGACACCCTGAGCAAACTGGAGGGAGAAATCTGCTTTCCTCCCTCCTCAACAGCATGCTTGTGTTTCAGCACTGGTAACAGGACTGACCCTAACACTTCTTAAATCAAGGTGAGCAAGAAATGAAGAACTTCATTTCTGTGCTCAGTTCCTTTAAAAGCTGCAGTTACATTTCCAAACACTCCCTTAAAAGATATAGCAATAAATCGGTGACCTATGTGACATTTATGCTGTGCCCATACTTTTTCTCCTCTTATTTGTCAGCACTTTGTAAAGTAATTTTTTTAATGTTTTTTATGTTCACACCCTGCACAATGGCTGATTTTACTGTCAAGCTACATCTAGACTGGCATATATCTGTGTATAATTTAACCATAGGTTTATTGAAGCAATCATCATCATTATTACTTATTCTCCTTGAATGTGTTTCACCTCACACTGAGCTCTGCTATTACCCCTGATATGAGCATATCTGAGAGGGGTCACTTTAAAGACTAATTCAGAATATCACATAATATTTCATCTGATGGCACAAAACTGATTTACAATTTTTCAGAAAAGTTATTTTCCCTGTTCTATAGCATGGTTAATAGCTGAGGTCCATAAAGAGTGCAATCAGGACATCATGTCTTGTATCTGGCTGTCTTTTATTGATAGGTTTCTTCTCTACTACATGTGCCCTTTTACTGAATTATCTCTTAATTTCCAGTGAGTTAATTCACCCCATCCCTGTTTTTACAGTTATTACTGGCTCTTTTATGTGTTTAATAAAGGGTGGTGTAATTTTCCCAAACACTAAATTTTCCTTATTTCCATAAATGTGAACATCTTAATCATGTATTTTCTGTAAATTAAGCTAAAGTAAATAAATGAGATTTGACAAGACGGAGATGACAGTCTTAAGCCATGCCATCTGGGAACAGTGGGATTTGTTTACAGTTTCATTTCTCACTCCAAATCCTACCACGTCCCAGCATGTAAAGATCTGTTAAGGAACAGTGCCTTCAGCTAAAACATGTAGGATATCTTTGAGTGGCCAGCAGAATCGGACAGAGGGCTATAGCAGTGTTGAAAAAACTTCAATTAATTTACAAACCCTCAGAGAGCCCAGAGCTGGAATAGCCATGAATTGCATTGATTCTGCATCCTTTTAATGTGGCAGCAATGTCAAATGAAGAGTGGCATAATTTTTGTTTGAAAATTCAAAACTTCAGAAATACTCAAAGCTGCTGGCAGTCCTGGAATGAAAAAGGGCTCGGGTTTGACTTCTGTTTAGAGTCTTCCTTGTAAAGGAAGAAGAGATTGTGCTTACGAAGGAAGAGCACGTGGGAGGAAAAGGAGACAAAATGACACATGAGGCAGAGGTCAGGTCCTGGCGGTTCCTGTTGCTGGACAAATCATTTGATTTCTCTGTGTACACCAGAGGTGATAATGTCTCCTGGAGAGGAGGCAGCTTTTTAAAGGAGGTGTTCTCTTTTTCTTCTCATATACACGAAGCTTAGCAACAGAGGGCCGTGACCTTGGCGGAGGTACCTACACACTTGTACATGGAGGTAGTATTTGCATGAAATTTGCTTTGAAAGGAAATCATATCCTAATAGCTTTATTCCTGTCGTTCTGCTTTTTTCTGAGCAATACTAAAGCCCTGAATTTTCTTTGAGTCCTTGAAAAGCCTCTCATTTAGTTATTTAATTTATATAATGCTTATGATCTTGGCAGTTGGATGCTTTGCAGGAAAAAAAGAATTTAACATTACATAAGCCACCCACAACAGGTAACAGAAGCTAAATTACTGCTGTTGATGCTATTCAAAACCTTGACAGTCAAATTAACAAAACAAAAAAACAAATCCATCAAAAGCTAAACACAGCAGATCAAATTTTCTTTATACACTCCAAGTCACAAAACTTGGTTGGATCCAAGTGACAAACTGGAAAATACTACTGGAAAAAGCCCTGCATTTATCTTGCTCACTCCTAGGACCAGGCTGTCTGGTGGAGATCCCTCACTGCCAGGCAACAGAAGTAACAGATGCAGACCTGCCTCACAGTTTTCTTGGCTATTTGCTGTTAAACAATGTAAGCATTTTCCTTCTCTGTAATGTAATGTTGGTACCACTCCTCATGGAAGAAGGGGGTAAGGGTCATTGCCCCCAGGAAAAGGGACACAAGTCACGGGGAATCATGAGCCTGCACTAGGTCAGGCTTCTGTTTCCCTGATCACTGTCAAAATGTGTGCCCTCCCTAATCAGTTTTGCATGGACCATGTGGCTCTCTAGTTCCTGAACGCTGGTTTTATGTAATTAGAAAAAAATAAGGATGTTCAACTCTCTTGTGTGCACAGAGAACAGTGCATTAACCAATTTAACTAGGCTAGTGTTCAGAACTCTTTAGGAAAATAAAATCTTGTTTTGAGAGGCAATGTGATCCTCTGAATTAACACTGGGATGAGAAGCAATACATTCAACAGACTGTAACTGAAATGTCATGTGTACTTGGCCCACACTGGGGAAATCATGAGCCTCAGCAAGAGGCAACCTGCCACCCCACCTCAAACACTTCCCCCTCCCAATTAGTCAGCCGTGGGGACTGGCCTGATCTTTAGAGGTGTTGAGCACCTGCAGCTCATTCTGACTTCCGCATCTAAAAAACAAAGTCCGTGGGAGGTGTGAGTGACTATTATCTCTGAAAACCAAGCTATTTGGGTAAAAATTTCATGCTCTTTTTTTTAAGGTTCTGGCTGCATTATGCCTTGGTTTTCCCATTTCAGAGATAATAACAGTTTTACCAGCTTCATACGAGCATAGTGTTTGTTACTAAGGAAAACGCTAAATAGATGTTGGATGTGATTATGTTCTCACTGCTTCTGCAATGAACATGTTTCTGACAGCTGCTGGTTCCAGAAGGCACTGGGTGAGTTTGGCTTCACAGGCTGCTCTGGGGGCAGAGATTCCCAGCCTGAAACCAGGTTCCACTGTCAGCTGGCAAAGCCACACTATGGCCCCAGGACTGTGCAGCACTACCCCAGGCAAAGACCTGCCTATGAAACATTTAAATTCCTATGTATGCTAAACCCAAATAAAACAGGCAGGGATCACAGGATCACCACAAGTCCAGCAGTAATTCCATAAATAACTCAGTTTAGGAGCTCAGTCTGCATGACAGCCATGGAGCTGAAATGTAAGAATATCATGGATACAGAGATCTAACAATATTTTTGCTCATATTTCAGAAGTAGCATAGCCATGACAGCCTAAGAGCAGAACTCAATCAAAGTCTGTGGGGAAAAGTGAAATGTTTCATTAGACTAGTCTGTTAAAGCTGGAATTGACAAAGAAGTGATTGGACACACAGCCCCTCTTCAGGTCTGAAACAGAAACAGCAGCTGTGGAAGATGAAATTAACCCATCAGGCTGCCTGAGACAAAAAGAGGAAAAAAAATGTAGTAAGTACCTGTGGAGAAAAAAAAGCTTATTCAATACTCTGGACAATGGCAAGAAATATATTTATCCCTCTTCACGATTAGAGTGATTATGTTGGAGCGGAATGTATTGAATAAAAACAGGTTTCAAAAGATAATTTAATTTCTTAGTACTTGTGAGAGATGATTTCTAGTACCTCTTCTCCTGTTTTGGTGTTTCATTGTGTCTCTGTGGATAACACCAAAAATCTCAGGGATGGTGTGTCTGCATTGAGAGAATTATCCCCCATTGGAAGATGGAAGTTTCTGTCCTTTGTTGACTACATGACCTCATCCTGGTGCATCATGGTTGCTCAGTCTTGGCTAATGTGTCTGGGATAGAATGTGGCACAGTGGATGGGCTGCAGAAATGCCTTATAAAGGTTCCAAGGATGATTGTGGTTGTGAGAAGGTGTCTTGTCAAACTCAGTGTTTGCTGTTCAAATGCAGTGGTACCTGCTGAGTATTTGTTCCCTGGGTTGAAGTTAGTGAGGCTGCAGCTGTATGAAAGGAGTAAGTTCTGCTTATGACATTTCTTTTGACTTACGACCTTGTAAATTTTTAATGATTGACTATATAGGTCCAAAATTATGCTGGTAACAATAATGTTTGACATTATTTTCAGTTCTTTTAACTCACAGTCAACCACCTGCCCAAGGAGCACTCCTGTCCAGGAAAGGACTTCAAAATAATTAAAGCGATGCCTGTGAGTGATCTTTTTGCAGTAAATGAGGTAAGGTTTGGAAAACTGAGCAGTGGCTGATTTTCTTCAGATAAGCATATTTATCAGTGAGGGTCTTACCACAACTAGTAAATTGTAGTTTGATACTGATCATTATCTACAGTGATTTCAGTGGAGTTATATTCAAGAGAGTTTTATGGAGGGACAATCGTTATTGAATTTAATAAAAATCAATGATGAGATTCATGTTTTCAGTGAAAATGATAAAGCTTTCATATATGAGATAGAGCACAGCCTTGGTGATAAAAAGATTTGGATCTCTTTTTCTTTTCCTTTACATTTTCCTAATTAATTTTTTTTGAGGTAGATTGTGATAAAATCAAAATGTAATAAAATTATCTTTATGCTTATACTGTGCCCATTTTCTGAAGAAAATTGACAGAAATGAAGCTGCATGGGGTGAGGATGGACTAGATGACATTTGTTTTGCATGGGTTGGAGCACTGAAAGCTCATATTCATCTTGGGGCCATACTGAGGACAAAGCAGGATGCTGTCAGGGAGTGGAACATGGGTGACAGGCTGGGGACATTCCTGGTGGACATGAAAGTACTATAGAGGGTAGGAAGTTATGGTCATTAACCAGTTCACTGGAGAAAAAATCCCAGTATTTTCTGCACGGTCTTCCTTGACTTTATTAGTCATAGTGTCATCTAATTGCACGTTTGCACTACTTGTGATTTAGGACAGACTTTCTTTCTGAGACAGGAAAAACTTGTAATGATTGCTGGCTTGTTATTTCTCTTCAGGCTCTCTTCTGTAAGTAGTTGATAGAGCAGTCAGTAGGGATTTTGTCTCAAGACTTCAGACTCAACATGTTTCCTTGTCTTCTTCCTGAATTTACCATATGAGGATGGGTACTAGACTTAACTTCTGGCTTGTTACAGAAATATGAGGAAAAGAGGCAACAAAGTAATTCTAATTCCCCCTACACCAGCATTTTATGTGGTTGTTCCTCTAGGGAGACATTTTGGCTTTTGGAGCAGACAGTTAACCTTTGGTTAGCAGATTTTTCATTAGCTGAAGATGTTTGAATGGTTCTTTACCAGGTAGAGGCTGGGGCAGCTGCTGTTGTGTTGGTTCTTGTGCTCAGTACCTGTCATGGTTATTTTTATAGCACTTTGGAGTCTTGTAAAATGGTTAGGGAAACTTCAGAAGCACTTCATTTTAGCCTGCTTCTTGGTTTAGCTCATAGTTTTGGAGGGGTTAGATAAAGGAAATAATTTTCCAGGTTCTTCTAGCATTCTCAGACATAAGTCCTACTGTGTATTTGGCATGGTAAATCTTAGTCAAATGGTTACTGATAGTCATGTCCTATACAAGGTCACTGTGCTCCTGGAATAAACTCATGAAGTAGATGAAAATTTTTGAGCCGACAATTTATCACCCCTCCCTCTGCTGAGACACTGTCTCCATTTCACAGCCATAAGCTGCCTTTTCTTTTTGGTAATCTAACTTGTTAACATAAAGAAATTAAATTCAGAGTAATTGCTCTCTACATGCATTTATCTTTGAAGATTGCAGTTTTCTTTTCAGACCTGCACAAGGTTTTGCATTCCTGCAAGACAACTATTTTCTCCACCCACAGTAACTGGGCCAAGAAAGAAAAAAAATTACCTCTTTCTACAGACTGCTCTGCCCTAAGCCACCACTCCTGCTTGAAGTGCAATGGCAAAATTCCAGCATCTCAGCTGAGGCAGAAGGTCAAAACGATTATAAACAATTAAAAACATCTTAATCCCCATTAAATGGTGGTGAATCACTTAGGAATGTCCAGGGTAGACCAAAAGCTGTGGCAAGGAGACAAGCTGGTAGAGGGAGACTCTGTGGGAACACACAGAGGATGCTGGTCTTTGCAAAATCCCCATGCAAAGGGTGGACAGGCACCTTAAAAATGGGGGTGATATATTTTGGTTTAAACAGGTATTTTTTATCAGCAGTGATTTTACCGTGAAAAAAAACTTTAAGCAGACTGCCTACTCATTTCATTATTCACTACCCCTGCCCTAGAGGCACTGACACTTTGGAATGAGACCTGCTGTCAAGTGTGCAGAGGACCCCACAGTTAACAGGTAAAAACTACAAACCAGGAACAGGAGCTTCATGTAGTCAAGTTCCAGGTCATGTCAGCGCGTGGGAATGTGCATGGCTGGAGTCTGAGTCAGAAAACAGCTAAGACCTGGGGAGAAGGGGAGGAGAAAACTGTTTACAAGATTTGATAGCCCAGGGATACTTTTCATATGTCAGCTATGACAACATCTATGAAAGATGCATTTAGAATGTTTTGAGAGTTTAAAAATATTTTAAAGAGAAGCTGATGTGTTTATGCATCATGGAAACATCCAGAACTCTCTTACTAAGGAGGAAACAAAAGTGCTTTGGCAGTATTGCTGCCTTGATGTGCCATCCCACAAGACAGGGAAAAATCTTTTGAAACCCTCAACGGTGAATTGTTTATCAATTGCACAATCTGTTTTTTAACTTTCCTTGGATTGCTTGATAACTAGATACTGCCAGACAAAAGACGATAAGAGTATCTGGCCTGTTGCTTTAGTAGGAGAACAATTTCCAGCCCCAGAGTCTATGATTGCCTGAAAGAAATGAGAATGTAATGCCTTTGAAATGTTTACCAAATGAAGTGAGGAAAACCATTATTTCAAATTGATCTTTAGCCTGTAGTTCTGCCATGGGTAGGTATAAAAGAACATCTTTTACTCTTCCTATGTCTATCATAAAATCAAATTATTTTTTGTGTTGTCCAAGCTTTGTTTCAAATAAAGTAATAAAGGAAGAATTGATGGGGCTGAGGAAGAACTTGTGCATCTTTTCCAAGCTCCCAGATGAATCATAATCACACATGTCTGAGTAATCAATTTCACTAGTACATTTCTCAAACTCCCCAGCTGTAACTACGACAATGCAGTTAGAGATTGATGTCTTGATGTCTTTAAAAAAAGAAAAGAGCTTAATTCACCCATGTCCTTTACACCCTGTTAAGAGTAATTAAGTGCCTTTTAAGCAAGGTAGCAGCAGATAACCTTCTAGCACTGGAGTGACCCCTGCTAAGTAGATATGAGGCCACAGGGATGAGTTGTGTTCTGTCTCCACCATATGGCTTTGTAATAATTCTATAATTAGGGAATGCTGTCAAAATTATATCTCACATTGTAATTGAAGACAGAACTACGGCATAAATATAAGCATACATATGTGTGGATAGATGTGAGGATAGATAGGTGGATAGCACACTTATGTGTACATAAGATATCTAATTCTGCTGGCAAAGGCCACCTTAGTTGTGGCATCTCATCACTTTGGAGTGTTTGGCTTTGCCACTGTCATGGTTTTGCTTGTATCTTATTTATTTAGTGCAAGGGACACTGCCAGGTTGCAGGTCTGCATGACCTGAGCAACTGGTGACGCAAGAGGACAGCACAGAGATGACAGCCAGGAATTCCACTCTGCTGCTGGCTCCAGCATCACTTTCTGTGGTGACCCTGGGTCACATCACCACTCTCCTGGTGAATCCACCTCTAAAACAGGGGTGGCACATATTGGGTCTGTTTGAGCTCACACCAACCAGCCGTGCCAGTTTGACCGTGGAGGGAGCCACACTTCTTCCAGCCTGTGCCATATCTTCTGATGCTCTGGGGAGAGATGTCCAGGCATGACTGGTGAATAATGCAGCCTGAAATTAGGAAACAGAAAATAAGGCAGTAAGACACACAGTTCTGAATTAGAAGAGAACTTAGAGAGAAGCTATTTTGCTTCCATAAATGAATAAGTCTAGAAAATATGAGAAAGTTTTATATTAGAGCGAACATATCAAAGTATACTACCTTGGTTTATTGGTTTCTGTGGTTTGCTGGAAGTTATCCATAGCTGCTGAGAATAGTTAATGGCTTTACTTAACATCATCTGCCAGACAGAGAATTATTCATGGGAGTCAAGCTAATGTGGGCACTAAACAGACCTGATTCTTTGTGACTGGCACTTGTGCTCTCCTAAGTTCATCGTCAGTCACTTAACCATGTGATGTGTTAGTTTCTCAAGTAAAACATTGAAGTCAAATTAACTGGATCAAGCAGAAAGCTGATTAAATGCTTACTAGTACCAAACTGACATTTACTATAGCAGCAAATGATTTCCACATCACTATCTTTGGGTCAGGAGAATTCCAAAGTGATACGGTTATTAACCAATTTATTTTTTTCTTTTCCTGTTTCTCTTATGTATAAATTTACTTTTGCGACAATTAACAACCACTGATGCTTTCTATTTAATCCTGCAAGAATTTTGGTACAACAATCCTAATTTGCAAAATAGAAACCCTTCCCTAAAGAGCTTTAACTTCTTCCTCTTCCTCCTGTAAATAACAGGTAAAATTAAAACATTTCTCTATGTCCAACCTTTTTTATTGTGTTATTGACTAATCACAATCTCTTCTGAGATGATATTATGTCAAGCCAGAACAATTTTAATGGCCCCCACAAATTCTTTTAGGGATTGTAATCCTGCCTTGGGAAAGAAAAACTTATTTCACTAGCAACCACTTAAGCCAAAAGACATAACTAGATAACCAGTAGCATTTGAACCGATTTCTTTTTCAACTGCAGTTATGTCTTCCTTTTACTCCTGAATGGGTCTGGAGAGATACCAGCAACTTGGCATGGGAAGAGGAAGAGGAAGATGAAAGCATGCAGTGCATGTTTGCACGTGAGCATCTACAATCCTGTCTTTATAAGTCTCTTTCTGTCTAAACTGCCTGTACCAGAACAGACTAGAGTAGACTGAACTACATGATAGGTAGCAGAGTTCATCTCTGATATTGTCTTCTACTACTATTTTTGTCAGGTAATCACTTTCACAGCAAGAATACAGTTTTCAGAAAAGAAAGGAACCTCTTTTTTTCGCTTAGGAAGTCCTCTTATTTACTACTCCAGCACAGATATTTTGCACAATTTTTTTCCATTCAATTTTTAAATGGGAAAAAGAGGTTTTTTAATAGAAATCTATACTGCACGTTTTGAAAGCTCACAAAAACCAGGGGAAGTTTGCAAGTGCTTAAGATTGTTTTGCATCAGGAATATGTTTAAAGTACTGAATCTTTAAAGTACTAAATTTTATCTAAAATTTTGCCTCCTGTACACCTTTTCCCATAACACGTACACAAAGGAAATTTATGATACAGCCATTGTAAGCCCCTCATAAATAAAGAGAAGATAAAAAACTTTAAAAAGCAGAATGACAAACTATTTCAGAAATAGAGATTTCATGTTAGATACAAAATATACCATTCTCATTATCACCATTATTCATCAGGATGACTCACACCAACAACTGATGTCTGTTTATGTGAAATCTTTTTCCATTTACTGTTCTCTACAGAATCAGAGTTGATAGGGTGACAGAATGTCTGCTTTCTTTTGTATATTGATTAAAAAAGGAAAACAGAATCTCCCTCATTTCCATGAGCAAGTAAGCATAAAATGTTTGTCTGTGTTTCTCTGTTTCTCATGCATTAAAGAATCTGCATAAGGTCAGGAGCAGTCAGCATTTACCCAAGAACACTGACACATGGGTGTTTCCAGAATTCACATTAAGTTTATGGTAAATTATATGCATATATTTCTGGGTAGCCTCAGTAGGAGATTAGGCACCCATTGCCAAAGAAGAAATTTGACCAGACCATACCAGACGTAGACCTTGCTTGGTTGCGCTTTACATTTTGCTCCATACACTGGGATAATCTGTGCTTGTCTGTTCCTCGCTTCATATTACAACAATTCAAGACTAATTCAGCTAATAGCATTGTGTCAGAAAAATGAGCTACAGTTTGCTCATCTTTTAGTCACATATGCTCTGTGATTCTTTTTAAATTTGAACGGTCACTTTATGCATCTGACTCCTTTCCATAGATAGGAATTTTCATAAAGATCTGGAATCTTGCATGTGCACCCACTCTGTTAAAGGGGGTCTTCACTTGAGGTGGTAAGTAAGGTCTGGTTCAGGTGGAAGAGATTATTTTTCTGTTGTTTCCCCTTAACAGAAACTCAAAGGTTAAATCCCAGCTTCCTACAAACATTTTGAATATTTTGAATATTTTGAACATTTTACATCTGTTCTCTGCATGTGATGGGTTTGATTTTTTATTTTACTAATGCACTGTCAATCTGGCAATCCAATGCATCTTGAAAGAAGCTGGCATTGTATTATGACTTTTCCCTGATAATGAGAAAGAGGTAAAGTATCCAAGATGCTTTTGTTCCGTCATTATCTGAATGACTAACTAATATTACAAGGAAACAGAAGTGTCAGTCTAGCACAGACAGTTCCATCTTCAACACGGCTGCTTTTCAAAAGTCCAGTGGTTGACTTCCCTCATGAACTGTAGAGAGAACAAAAATTTAAGGCTCTGGGTACCACCCTGAGAGCTGAACACTAAAAAAAATCTCTGCTAGCATGCATCGGCTAAATACTTCATGGGCTCTAGCTCTTGGACTGTTGATTTACATTTAGATTTGAGAAGAACCTGGTAGAGAGAAATGCAGAGGGGAAAGATGGTGAAATGAATTTTCTGGCATTTTTAATTCCTGTTGACCAAAAGTGTAAACAGGGCACTCATGATGCAGGGCAGCCTGTTATGGTGAACTAAACCCTACATCTAAGCCCTAAGTGAGGATTAAAACAGACAGCTATCAAAACCAGTGAGTTGCTCCTGACTTAGTCATCGCTTAGTCCAGTCATCACGAAGACACGACAGAAAAAGTCCTAAAGTAAGATTGAATGCTGGTGGTTCACTAGTTAACTAAAAGTATTTGGTGCTTAGTTTCAGAACCAGTTTGAAAGCTCTCTGTGGGGCAGAGTAATTATCTATGTCATCACAATAGTCTACTTTTGCAAGAAAATTGTTCCATACTTAGGAGCCACAGCCTGAAAGGCAATAACACCCCATCATTCAGACAGCTATTTTCTGTGGTTGCCAGTCTCCCCTCTTCTTNCCCACTCTCGTTGCGGTGGCCGTAGCGAGCTAGCCCGTGGTCAAGCGGTCACCATGACATTCCCCATCTCCTACCCTGAGTATAGATGAAATTCCAAGAGAAACATTCAAATGAGGCACAACTCTTGGGTGGTGGCTCATCCTCTCAGGAGTCTTTCAACTATGCAGTAGTTTTAGAGGGCAGAGTTCAGCCTCAGTCCCGCTTTGGGGCTCTATTCTCCTGATACCTCTTCACATGTTTTCATACACTTCTGCATACACACACATTTTTTTTTTGCACACTCTACAATAATAAAAATATGTTTCTCCTCTGTGGGAATGCAAAGATAATATGTGAAAGAGAAGATTGCTTGAAAATTTTGAATTCTTTAGCACATTTAGTTCTCAGTTTTGTAGGAGTTAGGAATGAAACTCTGCAATCAGATGACAAATTCACAGCAACACTCAGTGTTTCAAGTCAGCAGGTATATACGAATGCAGGAAAACTGCAAATGCTGGTATGAATTGTATTTATATTGCAAATCTTGTTGTCAAAGGGAGTCAGTTGCTGTATCTTAGGTGCTCACACTATGAGATAATTTGCTGAGTTTAAAGGCAAGACCCATATCCTTCCCCTTCTAGGGGAATTACATCCCTTTTCCTGTTTCTAGGGATGTAATTTGAGCCTACTCCACCTGGGAGGAGCTCTCTTTCTGGTTATTGTTACGTACCAACTCAGTATATCAAGTCTTCGTGTCAGTACCTTCAGGATAACATTAATTTAGGAAATCCGTGCCTAAATTTCTAGCACCTTCTTAAATAACAACTATTATATGGCTTCTGAACACACAACACTAGAAGTTTGAAGTGATTGTGGATTTCTACAGAATGGTAGTCATGCATCCATCAGCATCTCAAACCATGTTTCACAGCTCAGTGTAAAAACAAATGTCACATCTTTTATCTTTGCAAACTGAGTTGAACAATTTGGTACAACCTGAGTAGATCATAGATTTATCCTCTCAGTAAAGTACAACACAAAGGTGCTTGCTAACTTTACTGTGAAATTGAAGTCTATCAAAAAACTTGATAGGCCTAGGCCTGTATTTCCATGTAGACTTTTTTGTTCAGTCAGCTTGAAGTCACACACCTTTATAGCATCTGTTTTACCAAAACTGCTTTCCCCATTATATGAAGACTTCATTTATTGAGAGAGTAATTTCAGTAGGAACCAGAGCTAAAGGACTGAGAGTTCATAGCAATTTATATTTATAAATAACTATGCAAGTGTTCATAATACAGCAGTTCAGAAAATTCTGTTGGTGGTAAACCAGCAAGAATTTAGCCGCATATAGGCATCTGTTTTTTTATTTGATGACTGTAATGAGCTACAGACACGTTGGACCACTACCTACAACAATACCAAGTCTAAATGTAGTTATTTGATCTAATAGTTATTTATCTATCCTAGCTATGACACGAGTAATAACTTCTTGGAGGTTTTCTGAGACAAATTCCCATTAAGGTATATAGTTGTGACGGGTGTTCTGGGAAAGGGAGAGTCCAGCATGAGAAAGCAATGATAGAATCAGGGGTAATATATTTGAGAATTGAGCTAATTATATGTTTTTTCAAGTCAACAGAGGACGAAGGAGTAAGTCATTGCTGGATAAGATGTAAGTGTGGCATGTAGTTACCTAGTTTACAGGTAACTTTGTGAAGCAGCAGACACCCTACAGATTCACTGTTTTTCTAACTTCCATTCATCCACTTTGATCCTCCTTGATCTGGGCCAGATACAACTAAAAAAATGGATACCTTTTCCCTACATATGGCATGGCATTACAAATACATGACTCCATCCATAAACATGCAGATAAAAAGGAACGCGTGCACTTTCATGAAAAGCCTCTCCATGTAAAATGCTTTCGTTTCCTTGAGTTGCCACTGAGTGCCTTCAGCACTGATTAATCTGATTACTCATAGCAATTTGATGTTGCATTTTCTGTGGAACTCTTTTCTTATCATTGAGAGTAAGACTTGACTCCGGTGTAACGAGTAGACAACCTAAATGGCACAACCTTGTACTTGTGAGGATGAACTGAGCTCCATTCTGATTCCCTGCTTGAATTCCCAGAGCTGGTAACTAAAACTTAAAAGGAAAAAGAGCCAAAATAGGCATCCTTTCTTTAAAAAAAAAAAAATTTATTTTTTTTCCCAGCTCATATCAACGTCAGAACAAGGCATCTTCCAGTACGATTAAAGTAAAAAATGCATATCTGTCACATGTTGTTTTATTTTCCTTTGACGATAGACAATAAAATTCAAATTCCACTTCATCAGTTTTTTAGTTACTTCCCAGGGAAACTACTTCAGCCATTTCTCTGAAGAAAACTTGGGGAAAATACAGTGTGTTGCTGTGCCAGGATAATATGATGATGATGATGGGGTTTTTTTGTTGACATTTGCCCCAGACTTTTGAAGAAGACACCTCAGCTTTGGAAAAGGAGTGCAGCTAACAACAGCAGATCAGTTGTTTTCCTAGTTGACACCTCTTCTTCCTCCAAACCTCTGCATGCAGTTCGATCTCATCTCTTTAGATACCGGACTAGTTAGAATCTTGCCTTTTAGCCACTTGCACATTTTATGGCTCACGTACACCTGCCATGCAGCCAGACTGTGACCTTTGCTCAAGCTGAACGGGACTTACTGGCATGTTGAGACTGAAGCCCATTTACTAATTTATTATTGGCTGCAGGTATCTGAATCAAAATCATGATCTGCAAAATGCTGCTTTCCTGAGCAGCTCTTTCACATTTGTTACAACTGTGTTTATCACCACACTGCATTGCTGCAGAGACCTGGATCTCGGTCTTTCCCCGGGTGACATCTATCAGTGCTAGAGAAGCTGCACACCTACAGTATGGAAAGAAAAAGCTTAATGGAAGTGAAGCCTCACAGCGAAGTGATATTTTTCAGTAAAACAGTATCTGTAGCAGTTTTCTGTAATTATGAAATTGCTTTATTATAACCATTTTATTTTTTAGTGGCAGTCTATCTTTTGTAAGTATAGGATATATTAACACTTTATATGTTTGTTGAACTTAATTCAAATACTGAAACACACAGCTCCTTATCTGGCAAATTATCAAGTATAATGGGTAATGAATCCAAAATTTATTCAGAGATTCAAGTTTTTAATAATATCATGTTGATAAGAATAACCTAAAACAGATCCTTTCCCAATTTTAGATGTAGCATGAGAACTGGGAAAAAAAAATTCACATCTATATGTCAATGTCAGTAAACATTTCACTCCGCTAGCACTTCAAGCTTTCTTGTGTCGAAGTTCAAATAGAGTTCTGATTGCTTTCAAAAACTCTGGACCCACCAGAAACAAGGTATATATCCAGCCTAAATCTCCTCAGTTTCTAATGGGAATACATTAATTTTTCCAGCATAATTTCTGTCTGTACCTTTCTCTATATACTGTTAAATAAAGTCTGAATGTTATTAAAAACTAAACATGTTCGTAAAGGGTTGAAAGCTTGTCTTCTCATCTTCTTTTAAAATGTACTATTAGCTACACAACATAAATAGAGAAACAAAGAATAGAAAAGAAAGACATTTTTTTATGAAGCAATATGGGGAAGACCTACTTGTTATTTGCAAACCTGAAAATTCCCCTTTCACTTGGCTTCCCATTATTAACATGATGATGGAAATAAGAACTTGTACTGAAAAAAATCAGGATTATGAGGTGTGAAATGTTTTTTGCATAGTAGTTCTGATTAATCTTCTGCCTTTCACTGCATCAGATTACACTCTGAGTAACTGGTATTTTTCAGAGCCTTTATTGTCATGGCTGCAGGGAAATCACAATTATATTTTTTCACAATATGAGATAAGTAATAACTTCTGGGTTTCAGACATACTATTCCAAAACAAAATTGGAATTTCCTCTTTTTTTCTTTTCAGATAGTGTCTTTCAACAGCATGCAAGTGAAATGATCTGCTCTGTTACGATGGAGCACTGTCCTTACCTGCCCCTGTTCCTCTCTCCTCATCATCTCTTTTTGTGAGGAATTTCAGGCTCTGTAACTTCCAGAATCACCCCAAATAACCCAAATTTTTCATCTGTTTCTAAGAAACATGCAGGCCTTCAGTTAATCTATTATTTAAATATTTTAAAACACAGGAAATTTTCAACGGTGGAATAGCTTCACCTGAGGGCAAAGTTTCAAGCTTAAGGTATTTTCCTTTCAGATAGTGACTTATATTTTTACAGAGGCACAAGAAAACAAAAGAAGGCAAGAAGAAAAATAAAGAAGATCTTCTTGTTTGGCTAGAGTCCCAGAAAAAGATTTTGAGATACATGACTCATACCCATTGCAACGGAGCTCTGAATGTTTTAAGTGCTGAAAGTACAAATACTTGAATTATGCGCAACCTGAAGCACCATTCAAAATGGAAGCAAGGAGATTTTGGCTTCTTGGGAAAGCTGATGCAGATAAAAGTTGATTATGAAAAATACGATTTTGAAAAGCTACATCGGCAGAAGAGGAGCTGTGCTGTCTTTAGAGTGTGTGACTGATCCAGCAACTGAGGTCAGACGGAATGGGCTGTAATTTCGCCTGAAATGCAGTAATGTGATCAGTGCACCAGGTGCCACCAGAAACCTGTTGAGGAGCAGTGGATTTTATAGGATACTTTGAGATATTTCAAAAATATTTAGTCAAAAGAAGTTAACAAATTCTTGCTCTAGAGATACACTTCCCAGAGAATACAATTTAAACTCCTTTAAACCCCAAAGACCATTGGCTTCTTCTAAAGGAAAAAGAGTCTAAAAAACACAAGTGTTCATCTTCTACAACAACACTCTTGATCATTTAACAGCTGAAACACTGAAGGTTGGTTATTTGAATTGGTTATTTCTGTTTTTCCCCACGTAATGTTTGCCTCCTTCTGGAGAGCATGGGAGTAAAAGTGGGGCTGAACCATTTAAAATGCTTCAGTCCTTTGCAGAACAATTTTTAGCTATTAGTCTGAGAAATACTGCCCTAAAGGCTGAGACAGGTGACAAAACGCTACACAGGCTGGCATGAAGACCTGTCCTGTGCATTTTGTAGCTCATTTTCTGTGCTTAGCAGGAGTGGTGGCTGTGAGCAGGTATGGTCACCCTGCAGGAACCTTTCAGGGCTGGACTGACTCATTGCTCTGCTTGGCACAACTGCTGGTGCTCGATGTTGGAGCAACTCACCTCCAGGTGCTAACAAAAGTAGAAAGAAAAGAAAGAAAAGAAAGAAAAGAAAAGAAAAGAAAAGAAAAGAAAAGAAAGAAAGAAAGAAAGAAAGAAAGAAAGAAAGAAAGAAAGAAAGAAAGAAAGAAAGAAAGAAAGAAAGAAAGAAAGAGAAAGAAAGAAAGAAAGAAAGAAAAGAAAAGAAAAAAAAACAGTGACAGCATTTCTGACAAAATTCCTGTCCATATCTGTGCTGCATTATTAGACAATTAATGCCTTTGTGTGCAGCAGAAATGAATGGGAAATATCTGTACATGTACATTTTGCCACCTAGCAGTGTTGCTAGAGAAATTGAGGGAAATTTCTCTTCATAGACTCTTGTTAAAGATCATAAATTGATCAGATTTTTGCCTTGAGTGAAAAAAAGAAATTAAAAAACCAAACCCTGCTGCCAAAGAGGCTATAAGCAAAGCCAAAAAGCTTATACTGTTTTGAGCTGAAGAAGAGTTTGGCAACTGTTCAAAATGCAAAATATTTTGTTTAAATTCCCACCCAAAATAAAAATCCCATGGTTATCTATGCAATACATACTTAATTCCTTGACAAGAAGGTGGTGTGCGTTTATCTCAGTGCACAGTGACTTAGCTATGCAACCCCTATTCAGCATTTTAATCTTAATGACTTCCATGGGGCCAAACATGCATCCAGCTCCATAGACTGCAGATGATTCAAAATTACTTCAGGTCCAGTGTTGGGGCTCGCCCTCTCTTCCCCTGGGGGAAATGGGCATAGGTGGACGCTTGGCGTGGCACGGGGTTTCCTTCTCCCTCTTCCCATGGTCATGTGTACCCCAAATCCTGTCCCCTACTGGTCACTTTGAATGTAGCCTGTGGGAGTTCTGTACTTACGGGGGTGTCCACGGGACTCTCGGGCAGTTGTTCTAGAGCTGTTCTTGAGGGCAGTCGCTGTTGGAGTCCCTGCTGGGCTCCAGCCACGTGCGGCTGGGAGAATAAAATCTGAAAACATCTATCAAATATCGTCTCCTTGATTCTTCCACGGGCCAAGGCTGCCTCCCAGGGAAGGTTGCAGACAACCCCACTGCAACAGTCAAGTGTCACGTCAGTGAGGCCTAAATATACAAGACTTCCTCAGAGTGATCTAAAAGAACATACAGAAGGAGTTAGAGAGTGGCAAATCTGAATCCTGTGCAAAGATTAAGCATTCTTACAGAGAAGGTGAGGAGCAGAAGAATTTGGATAAGCAGCCCTGAATCTCTGTGACACGTGTTGCTGAATGCTGTTTGAGGATGATTTAGTGTAATCTTATTAATAACACTTCATTTTTTGTGCATTTTTATTGACTACTTTGTTTTAATGTACAGTAATTTCAACCATGTTCTCATCTCTCAACTTCATCGTATATTTGTGAGCACTCTCTGTTCAAGTGGCTCCACTATGCAGCTGAAGTTTTCTTGACAGGCCCTTGAAATCTGTTTAATTATTAAATTCCCATAAAACATTCCTTACATTCACAACAGTTAATATAACCGACACAGCGAACCTAATTTTCCTTCAATGCAATGTACAAATAAAAGTCTACTTGTACAAAAGGTACAGATCTTTCTGCTTCAGATCATGATACTACCTCATTTTTGCCACAAAAGACAAAATAAAATGTGATTGTGGCATGCAGCATGTTTAGGATTAGGCAGGTATCAGTGGCCGTCAGAGTAGGGTAAAATTCAGCCTTAAACACAAGAGCAAGAGCGCCTCCAATTTTTGTGAGATTTAATATGGCTCAAAGTCCAACCTAAGGAGCAGCACTAGCAGCATCAAATCCTAGTGCCCACTTGAGCAGTCAGCTCTCCAGACACCCCAGTAAGAGAGAGCCCATTCACCAGTCCATGATCTTCCCCCAGTGGAAGAAAGCTAAGTAAGCAGTGGCAAGCAGATGAGAGGAACAAGAGAGAAGAGACTGGTCCCTTCCCAGCTCTCCCTCCAGTCAGTGGTGCTGGTTATTTCAGCTACACTGGCACAGGCAGTCGGCAAAGCTCCAAGGGCAAGAGAGCTCATTCGCTGTCTGCACCCTGAACCTCTATGTCACCACTGACTTTTTTCCTGGCCCCACAAGCCTTTGCCGTCACCCAAGCAGCGTGTGCTGCAACAGTGGTGAGATAAAGAGGCACAGGCTTGTGTCTGGGCTGGCATCCAGCAGAGGGATGCTGCAGAGCCCCAGGATGTGAGTAATGGGAAAGCCTGGAGAAAGCTTGTGCCATTGCAAGTGCCGCTTATGTTCTCTCCATTGATTCAGTGAAGTCGGCTTAGCCTGTGCTGGATGCACCTTGGAAACAATCTCTGGATATTTACGATGTGCCAATCACTACCATACCATGAGTAGTCATAAAATTGCACAGAATTGAAGAGCTGCTTATGCAAGAGTGAGAAATAGTTTGATTTTTCCTGACTCGATGAGGTATTCTTACCCCAGGGAACAACAATGAGCATAATAGGAATTCCATTGCAGTAATCTTTAATGGGGGAAAGGAGACCATAACCCAGCACTGGAAGACTTTACAAAGGACTGTTTGGCATTTTTCACACTCAAAATCTTCAACTTATTAGAGTACACCTTTTTGAAAAGCATGATTTAGCTTAACTTTGTGCTACCTGACCTGACAAAGGACTGCATGGGTGTGTTCTGCAGCTTGTGCTATTTGAGAGTTCACACAGCTGAATGACTGGTTATTATGGTCCCTTTCTCAAAAACTATTAATCTATTCTCAACACTTCATAACACATAAATTGCTTGAGTTCAGAAAGAGAATTCTGTTATTTCACTGGAGTTTATTGTGACAAAGTTTAAAAAGCTACAGTGCAGAAAGTTTTATTCAGCAGACTGTGCTGGATAAAAAGCTAATGTAACTCTCATCCTTTGAATATTGGGCAAAAATTGGAGATTTTGATTATGTTTTTAATGTGACAAATTGGAAATGCCAAGAGGAGGTGCCACTTATTCTGGAGAACCATTTCTGGGACGTAAAAGAATTGAAATGGAAAAAGCTTGGAGGATGTGCAAACAGCCATAACATGTGGCTCTGTCTCTCAAGCTCTTACACCCACACTCACTTTCGATGCACATAATTGCATTTCCCAAAAGACTAGTGATTTTCAGCACTCAATTTCAAATACATGCCAATGGGGTTTTGCCTTTAGGTGTAAGTAGATTTTTTTGTTTTGAGGCAGAGAAGTCATGGAGTTTTATGTTTCTGCATGTAACACCCATACAGCTTTAGATTTTGTCATAAGGCCAAACATTTAGCAAATGTGGGGGTTTACTAATCTGGGAGAGAAGTCTGTCTTTAACTCTGCATTTATATCTAGTGGGGCTCCTGATGGACGACTGTCACTGTAATATCTCAGTGCACCTAATAAGAAATAACTAAATATTTCTCATGGCCTAACTCTTCCTTTCCTATTACTGAGAAGAATATATATTTTGTTATAGAAGGTGAGATTTTTTAACTTCTGATGAGTGTCTGTAAGAGGGAAGAATATTACAAAAATGTCCTTTCTTTTAGTCATTTCTATGTTCAATGACATTTTCTATGAGAAGCTGTAGGTTAGATCTATACACTCAACAAGAATATATAGAACAGACCAGCTCCAGGACAAATCATTTTCCATTCACATGCTTCCTTCCTGCTGGTCCACAAAATATTTGCCAATAGCTTTAAAGTCAGAGAAATCAAATACCAAGAAAATTATTGTAGAACATTTGTAGTTAAAAGGCTCTTCCTTTTAGAAATGTTTTTTCTGTATGTATGAGTCTCCACTAAGTTTTTACTATATGATTTTCATTTGGGATCTTCATAGGTTATAGGACCACCTTGATTTTACCATTTTTAGGTGAAGCTCAAAACAGACATTTCTGCTTTGGTGCAGATGTAGCTTTTGCCATTCAATTGGGATAAAAAGCTAGCATAGATACGATACACCAATCCACAGAGAAGCCCAAAGAATAGCCTAGAAGGTCTGCAGCACACTTACTATACACTCACCAACTATCCAAGAACACCCACTGGAAAACTTGCCTTTTTACAATGTCCCTAAGGACACAAAATGTGTCTTTACATAAGTCATGTATAGCATACTACTCTCAATTCCCTGCCAGACTAAATCTTAGAATGAGAAGGGCTTTATTTCACCTTTCTGCTACCAAATATTCATAGCCCCTCACTGGAAAATAAATTAGGAAGTGTATTTATGGAAGCTGTGATTTTGCCATACAATTCCACATGATCTTCAATAATATTCTGATAGGTAAGTTCAGGTTCCATACTTCCCTTCACATGAAGTGCAGTTAGCTTCACTGAGTGTTGTGGTTTGACACCGGCCCAACGCCAGGCACCCACGAGAGTCACTCACTCACCCTCCCCTACCACAGCTGGCCAGAAGGAGGGAAAAGAGGAAAAGGGGGTAACAGAGGCTTCATGGGTGAGATAAGGAGAGTG
Source organism: Mystacornis crossleyi (assembly GCA_013400655.1). Lineage (NCBI taxonomy): Eukaryota > Metazoa > Chordata > Aves > Passeriformes > Timaliidae > Mystacornis > Mystacornis crossleyi. The sequence goes on along the minus strand of VYZQ01054188.1, from coordinate 49 downwards.
GGAGAAGGGCAAAATATTCCAAGGGCGAAACAGGCTCAACCTTAGTTGC
>VYZQ01054187.1:93524-103766 GCA_013400655.1 Mystacornis crossleyi | reverse complement strand
AATGCAACATTTGACTGTGGAACTCACTGGCACAAATCATGAGGGTGTTCAAAATACAAATGAACAAATGCAAAGAAGGAAGGTTCCTTCAAACTTATCAAATGCTAGCTGCCAAAAGCTCAATGGATGTGCCGGGGTATAAGGCAGGGGTGAAATCTGTACCTATCCTGTTTGTATCACTGCTAGAGGTAGGAAAATGGACATGAGCACTTCTGCTCTTGGGCTCTGACCGCTTTTACTGAAAGCAAAGCTGCAACAGCTGAGACTGTGGATCTTTGTCAGCTTCTGTTCAACAGTCAAACGCCACAGGCAGGAGTTACAGCAGCATTTCGGGGGCAGAACAGGTCACATCAATGAGCACCAGAGGGTGATAAGTTCACCAGTAGTCCCAGCTGCTGGAAAAATGCAGGCTCAGGCTTCCCTAGAGCAACATTTCTTTAATTTGCTTCCCTTCCCTCCTCCCATTCCAACCAAACAGTAGCATGGGAGCCATGCTTTCAGCACGTAGCAGGTTAAATCATGTTTTTTTACTTTGAGGTCAGGCAGAAATTTTTTGGTTTGGGCCAAGTGACCAAGGCCCCACAAAATGCCATGGAATCTGAACACAAGGTAGGACCTGATATTAGGAAGTTAATGATGTTAAGACTTACTGAAACTTGTTTTTGGCAACTTGCACCAGAAAAAGGTCAGAAACATAAAAATCTTTTTTTTTTAGCTGTTGCACTAACAAACCCAATAGCAACTTTTTTCTACTTTCTATCTCCCTTACAAGTGAGAAAAAAGACTTCAACTAGGGTAAACTCCTGGTCTTCTGCAAGTAACTGATTATATAGTAAGGAGAAGTATAACACTGCACTGGAATCAATTAAATACCTGTTATGAGATGAAAATATATATGGGGTTACATATGCCTTTCCACAATGTTATTGAGAATTGAGACTTTTTGTTTAAGAGATTCTTTTATTACCAGTTCATTCACTTTACTGTCCTGGTGACGTTTAGTCACATTTAGTCTTACATGCTAAAATCAAAGATATACTTTTCAAGGGTAGTAACTGAAGAAGGAAAAACTTCAGGATTCTTCTAAAACTTTGATCCGAGGTAAGATGCAAACAGTCAAGAGATTCCTAATACCTCTTTACCCTTGAATTGAAGACAAGCACACAAAGAGCAGTTCTCTCTCTGACAAGAACTTTAATCCTGACCTGAGACAAAATGATGTTTTTTCTCTACCAATTCTAAAATACACAACCCAAACACAAAAGCCACTATACAATATGAAAAGTGAGAGCAACAGCCTCATTGCAAATTCACAAATAATGATAATTATTAACAGTTTTCTTCTGAATTACACACCATCTTTAGGGAGTTGCATTCCTAATCACTTCAGTTTAAAAATGCTTCAATTCAGCTGGCAAAAACATTAACTCAAAGCTCCTTAGAAAAACTGACAAAACTATTTTGTTATAAAAACCATGGGCTTAAAAGCTTCTAATGAAATTCAACAAAATGAGCTAAGTATGATGGGCTATTTATTGATACTGCTTTTAATTAGCAATATTAACTGCTTTTATACATACATGTGTACACATGCAGGTGTGCACACATAAATTTCCAAACATCAAAAAATGGAGAGTATGAAACCCTTATATTTCCTTGCCCTAAAGAAAAAAAAAATCATAAGGAGTGAAAAACTAGTCATATGGAATAAAAAACAAATAGCTGCTTTGGGGAACGCTTTATACTCCCATTGATGAGCTTCTGTGTTTATGTAAATAAATATTTATGCTTTCAGAAGACTAAAAAAAAGAGGATACAGTGAATTCCACCAAGGACATAACTAGGTGCACAGTATCTACCATACTGCTTGCAATTACTTCATCTAGTGGTTACATAAACAAAAGGTTTTGTGATATTGTTTTGCACAGATCTGAGACAGTGTTAGCTGTGCCTGAGGTTACATCTAGAGTTATAAATTAAATATTCAAGTGAAGCACAGTTTAAACAACTAGACCTGGGTGGTCTTTACATAGAGAAAGTCAAAGTAGCAGTTTGAGTGACTGGGGTACTGACTGCATTCAGGAAAACATTTGCCTCCATGTCCATGAGTCACGTGCTTGAGTCACGGCAAGAACAAGAAAAAATTTTTTGAATCAAAGCCTGTTACAAGTGTGGCAAACAGCTTTATCTGGGTTAAGCTTCATCTGAGATAAAAGGGGTGGAAGGGAAGGAATGCAGTCATTGAACAACCCCCTGGGGTAGAGAGCTGCCTGTTCTAACTAGAAGTTCAACTATTACTTCCATATGACTCCGTGACTTTGTGCAGGTCATTTAATTTTGAAATGAGAGAAGAATGAATATTGTACACTCATAAAGATGAAAATGAAGGTTGTAAGGACAACTCAAATATCTTTGAGGGCGATGCACTTTTAAGAGTGCGTGGAACCAAATCTTTCTGGTCTCTCCTAAGACGTCAGTGAAATGCTGGTTTCACTTTTACTTCATGGATGACTATGGGGCTCTCAAATTGAAGAAAGCAGAAAATAAGTGCAATAAAAGTGTTATCCTTCTTACAAAAGAATCACATTGGAACAGAGTATAAAATAATTCTTTCTCAGAATACATGTGTGTAGAAATGAATAATCAAAACAAGTAAAATCTGGTTTGATAATCTTTCTGACATGTCAATCCAGATGCTGTGCATATGCACTTATAATTGCATTCACAGATAGCAACAATCTAATTTATAAAACAAACCAAGACAATCTAATGGAAAAAAATCCATTAATGATTTTTATTTGGTAGCTGCAGAGAGTTTGTTTAAAGCAGCTATTTAAAGACAGTTTGTTTGTGATGTTAGTATTGAACTAACATCACAAAGACAAGAACAAAATATGCTGGCAGTTTCTGGCAAGAAAGTAATAAATAACTAAGCTGCTCTATGCACTCACCTCATATAGACTGCAGCATATGTGCTAATGATTCTGCAGAGCAGCCATTAGGCTTACAGAGCCTCTGCAAGCATGAGGAAAAAAAACCCCTCAGCTTTTACGTAATGTAATACAGGCATGTCATGATTTATTAGCAGTACGGCCAAAAACACAGAAGCAGCTTCATGTGCAATTTTCCCCAAAATAATTAAATGTTTGCAAAAATGATCAAAGAATTGGAATAATGCAAAAAACCACCACCATGTCCAAACCATACCATATAGAAGAAAATAACATACTTAATAGCATAAAATCCTTGTATTGTGAATTATGGGCATCCTGCAAGTGATGTAATTACAGCTGTGAATGTATATTTACAGTTGCAACTCTGCAACAGATGAAAATATGATCTGCCCTGAATAGACCATTTGTTGTTTATCACCTTGAATTACAGAAAATATGCTAATACTAAGCAGCATCCCTTCTGATGGCACATTTTCTAATCTTCAATTTCCACAGATCAGACCTGCTGAATTAACGTAAGTAAAACAAGCTTGCTCATGAGCATCTAGAGATGTTTTTATATGTATTTTTATGTGTGCATATGTCTCTATATGTACATGAACACACGCACAAAGAAAAAATTACTAATGAACAGATACTCAAAATTCAGTTGCAAGAAATTAAGTGTTCATCATGAAAAAGTGACTGCTGGAGCACAGGAGAGAAGGAAACACTACTGAAAAAGTTGTTACAGTGAGGTTATCAGGGAAAGAGGAATTCGTTTTGTCTCAGTTTGAGACACAGTTCTTCCTATGGAAGTTCTCAGGCTGGACTGGAGCCTTCTAACATCTAACATCTCCCTGTTTAAAGCAATTTATAAATAGCAAGAAATATGCCATAAATCTGTTATAATTTTGTGCTGTATTAAAAAATAGCTCACTGATGACTACTTAGTACATCTATATATTTTTCTTCCCTTTGACCATTTACCATCTCGTTTACTTCCTTTTTAGGAAGGAGATGATCAGAAACAGTTTTAGGCATAATTCTTTTTTTGTTTGCCCATTTGTGAATTAAGAAGGGGAAGGACAGTAAGTTGAGGCACTAGAGTCCTTTTCTAACATCCATGTGAATTACACAGATGTTTTATCCATACTAGAAAATGGGGCTTGTCCAGACAATATGCTTTCCCTAGGACTGATGGACATCAGATTCCAATTCAAGCTTTTACTGTGGACAGCCAAGGTGGAGCACAACAGAGGTGGGGGTTTAGACAACTGGCATAAATTTCAACAAATGCTTTGAACTTGGTCCTCACTCATAAACTTTTCTGCTCTATGGACAACTTACTTTTTCTGACCTGACTCACAGACTTCATTTCTTGAAAGAGAATGATGTGGTGAAGGAAAAAGATTCTAGGTATCACAAATACTACTACCACCTAAATACTTGTTGGACCAGATGATCCTTGAGGTCCCCTTTCAGCCCAGTATTCTATGAGCCTGTGATTCTGTTCTGTGACCAAACTATCTCTCTTGTAAGAAAATTACAAAGATGATCTGCATGATTTTGATCTGCCTGTAAAAAAAACATACTGATCATTATAAGGACATTGTGTGAGCAAAAAGTACTGCAAATAAAATCAAAAAGAGAAAAAAGGGCACACGTTTGCATGTTTGTCTTAGTCCTTTCAGAGCTCATTTTCTTCAAGGAATTCAAACAGCTACAAAACATTCACTTGTTCTTATTCAGGCTTGGAGTGTTACAGGTTGACACCAATATTTTCACCCTGAAGAAGCAGGTCACTTGAGCCAAGCAAGTAGAAGCACCAAGCCCATGAAAAGGGCAAACTTTTCAGGAAACCAACAAGAAGCTGGGCAATTAAAACAAAAAGTTACAAGCAGCTGGATGCATTAATCTGCAGGTCTTCCATTAATGCTTTTTCAGTCTAGAGTAATCTACTATTTTTTTAGATTTTTTTTTCAATAATAGCCCCAAAGTGTAAAAAGAAATTATCCCAGCAGGACAGTTACTGCACAAAAAGTATTTATTTTCCTTTCTGAACCTCTGATACAGAAATTTTATTTGTAATTAGCAAGTAAAGTAAAACAGTTTTAAAGCACACATGTTCAAACTATCAGAATCCCTTTTGTACTTCACAGATTAAATAAGCATCCATTTGCTTTCCTCTATTCCTAGTTCATGAAGATACTCAGATTGGAATAATTTCTCTGTTAAACTGAAATTTTGTCATACATAATTGCTTTATAAGGATGATGAAAAACCACATAGAGATTTATAGACAGAATCTGTATCGGTAAGAAAAAAATTTTCTACATCTGGAAATGGTGATTAAAGACATAGGGAAGTTAAGCACTACTTTTGCACTTTAGCAGAACATTGAGAAAATAACCCATCCAATTTTTACAGTGCAAAAGTTACAGCATCTGCTGGAAATTTCAAGCCATAACGGTCACATGCTGAAATAGTTTTTACCTGTCCTTAGTCTATCACACATTCACCAAGATCACTCATGACTTACTCTAGGCTTACTTTTAGTACTATTTGTATCACCCCAACCAACAAAGTGCTCTAATGCATTTGACTAAAACATACAGTTTCACTCTGAAACTAAAGTGTGGCAGTGTGAGAAAATCCTTTCTCCAGAGAATGAACACTGAGGATTTCTGAGATGTGTGTCTGTGAGGGAGCAGAAGGGAGGAAGGAATAACCTTGAGTAATAAATATGGGCCTCATAACAGGACATTTTTCAAGATGACTGAAATTAAAATTGTAAACAATCACAGATTTTAATATTATAAGAAAACTGCTAAACTGAATTAGCATTACCAAATTTGGATTAAACATATGTATGTTTCATCTGTGATATTTCTACTGCTCTTTGGGAAGAAGGTAGATAATGCAGTACTGGAGGGATTTTTCCCTCATCTCAAGATTTTTGGCATTGTAGCACTGTACCTGTTTCAGGCTCTCTTCATGGACTGAATTAAGACTCTAAACACAAGTAAAGATGTCAGACTCCTAAAACAGTGCTAGGAGCACCTGGCCAGTTCTGACACATATCCCAATTACTGCAACATATGAGTTTATTTTACCTCCCACTGTAGAAAATTCTGTAGTTGCTAAACATGGGTGAGTTATCTGAAAGATTTAAAACCACTACGAATGGGCTGTCCATGATGCTATCTAATGGATGTTTGGAAGACAAGATGAAGGGAAAAAGGATACAGATTGATCAGTTTAATCTGATCTGAAGAAAGAAAACACAATTATGATGTGACACTGAAATGATCCTGACCCTAAAATATATTCTCACTGTGTCAAAGAGTTGGAGAGTAACCTCTTAGATATAAAAGGCTGTTTCCACTCAAGGGAATCGACAGTTTCAGATAATTCTGAACAAAAACCAGAGGAAAAACAACCACAAAAGCAAAAAAAAGTTAGTATGAGAGCTAAAATCTTTTTTCCTTTTGGAAACTGGAATTGTCCCATTTTAACTTTTCCAAACATTTGCAAACTAGTGATCTGCTATTATTCTGAAATCAATACAAAGACAATCTCCTCCTACAGAGGAGAAACAATCACGCTCTATCCTAGAATGGAATGAATAGCTGTGTCCTCAGGCATCCTCAGTGAATCCAGAGGGACAACACGAATTTTTAAGTATTTGGAGGTAGGTAAGGTAAGTACCAGAGCAAAAAAAAAATCAATGCCCCCTGCAGTTCTGGAATTGTATGCATTAATTCTTCATTAGCCCTGCTCTCTCTGCATAGAGGATTTGACATTTCTATCATACATTCCCAAATTAGAACTAGTGTCTGTACTAAGGGGTACCAAGTTTACCACCTCCTGCACCTGCCAAAGTGTTATTGCTGGAAGGGATGAGACTTTCGATACAAACCAGTTCTGGGCCTAGGACCCAGTCCTGCTGCAAGCACACATCCCAAACGCCCTCAATATGGACAGCACTCACACAGGCGGAATTTGTGAGGGAACGATGCTTCCCTCGTTCATGTAGGAGCATTAAATTTTATGAGAGGGGTACACCAAAGCAAACATAAATCATTTCACCTCCAGCAGACCACATGCATGCCAGAAAAATACAGGTTAGGTAAAAGCCATGCAAGTCATATACCTGGTCGTGTGGTGAGTCCTCTGTCTGCAGCTGGGCGGGCATCAACAGGCTCAACTAGGCATGTGCAGAAAAGAAACAAAAAAGCAAACAAAAATAAACAAAATCCCCCAAAATTATAAAGTCAAGTGCCCTTCTGTTGGGTCAGTGCAGGAGAGACATACTGCATAAACAGTTACCAAACAACAGCTAGAAAATATCTGCCCTCAGTTAATCCTGAAGGTAAAAGGAAGAGATAGGTGTGACTTCACAAGGAAAGCTTCAGAGCTGAGGCGTCATTTTTACATCATATTCTGGCTACTGCTTCAAGTGAGAAACCATTAAGACTAAAGAACTCCTGTCAATAGAACAAAATCATATTCACTACACGCAAACTTTTCCCCATTGTCTGACCAGAACTGGCAGCCAGAATGGACATGATGAGTTCTTTATCAGTGTTGACTTAAAAGCCTACTGAATACCTCCTTTTTCCTTTCAAAAGGATTCTTTACAGCACCAGCTATAACATTATAAAAAGTAAAGTGCATTTTGAAAATACAATCAATATTTCATTCCTATATGTTCTGATTTGTGAACAGCATATTTGTCTTCCAGTTTTTCAAAGGGAAACAAAGAAGAAACACAAACTTCTATCCAACGGTGTGTCATAACCAGTTTCACAAAACTGTTTTATTACCCTACTAAAGTTTTATCAGCTGAAACCTAAGGTTGATGGAGCTCACCGGCACTAACAGAAAAACAGTATTTGCAAAACTTAAGAGCTTTGTGAGTCACTGCCTCCTGCCTCAGTTAAGTTCAAACATACTGGAAATGTTTACTAAAACATTCAGATTTTTACCCCTCTTTTTTGGTTGTTTCTCTTTTTTTCTCCAATTGTGTTGCCTTCCTTCTCTACCCAATCTTTGACAGTGTCAAAGAACTTAAATTCAGAAATGAAGTGTTACACTGTTCCTTAGAATTCAGAATTTTTAACAGATATTCTCATTCATTTGAATTTCTGGATTCAGGTATGAGCCTTTACTAGCAGTAAGTGAGCAGCAGTAACACAGGAAACCTGAGAGACCCACAGTTTTCAATCAAGAAGAACCTCTCCCCAGAAAATCACACAAACCTGATGATACTGTTGATTTGAGCAATGGAACTGCCCATCTTCTCAGGAGGTCTGTGTCACTGGCTTAGTGTTCCTGTGGGTTTGACAAACAACCTACCGTGCTTCTATGTGAGAGCCTAAGTGGCTCCCATGTCCCTTGCACACAGGAGATGACTGCATGAGCTCCTGCCTCTGGAAAAAAAACCCCAGTAAATCAGCTTCAGAGAAGCTGCAGACTAAAAGCATATAAGCACATCTGACTCACTTGTGTGTCCAGAAAGGCAGAGTTTGCTGGACTGGTTTCACAGAGTTTGCTGGTCTGGTGCTGCAGAGTTCAGAGTACCACTAGCAGACCATGTTAATTGTTTTCCTTACATAGCTCTATACAAAACACAGTTTCCATCCTTAGCTAAAAGCTACAGTCTTGAGTATTTTCCCATTTATGTCTTCTGCTAGGTTTTCAATATTGTCAGCATCAACCCTCAGGCAGGTCAGCAGTAATTTTCGGTGGCAAGGACCCAAGGGAAGAAACAATCATGAGCAAATATTACGCAAACTGCTCTTGTAGACCCCTCCTCTGTTACCCTGGCCCCTGCATCCTCCCTAGAAGGCTGAGGGGTTTTATTTCCCTCCTCTCTGTAATCCTACATGGCCACAACTATGGAGAACGGAGAGAGAAGCCTGTGCATAGCAACAGACACGGGAGTAGGTGAAGAAGAAAAGGATGAAAGAGGTTTCTGTTGTACAGTAGCATGGACCTGACCTCAGAGTAATGCAGTATCTGTGGTTAGGTGAAAAGTATTACTAATGAATACTTCTTGTCATCTGTAATTTTGGAAGCACTTTACAGGGGTAAAAGCTGGGCCACTGGCACATTTCATAACTGACACAGAAGCTAAAAGACCTGGTCAAGGTCACAAACCAGCTTCAGGGCAAAAACTGGAGGCAAAAGATAAGAGCCAAGGGTCTTCCAAAGCAGACTGTGATGCCAGACAGCATAATACAAAGAACGGCTGGTTTCTGTACAGCCCTGAGCTACCACCTTTTGAATTTCAGTTGCATTTTAAAACCTGCCTGCTCTGCCCCAGTACTGATGCAAAAACAGCAATTAACTCTGAAAACCTTGTCTGTGGGTTTTCTTATTGCTTGCCCTCACTGAACCACATCATCACAACAGCTAATGAAGAGGAAAGAAATTTAAACCTACTACAGCATTTATCAATATTCGAAACTCAAGTATGTACTGTGTGTTATTACTAAAAAAGTGCATTCATTTTGATGCTAGTTGGAGATTAGGGTTTTTCCTTTTGTTTTTCTTTTCTCTTAGGGAATTTCCCCCCATTTTTGTTGCTAAGGAACAATAACGACCAGGCACTTAAGAGAGACAAAAGAAGTGACCAAGCTCAGGGGAGGAGGGCATCCGGCTGCACTTTTGTTATCTGAGTGTATCTCTCGGGGGCGGGGTGTGTGTGTGTGTGTGCGCAGAGATACCACGAGAGTTGGGCTGGAAAAAGAAGGGGCTGGGGCAGCTGTTAGCCCTCTTGCTCTTGGCTTCGGAGGAGGATGATCGGGGCTGCTGCCTTGGGGGGAGGAATTTGCTGCCGCCACCAGAGCCCAGCCCGGTCATGCTTCTTCANAGAGAAGGCTGTGGTTGGGTTTCTGGTTGTGTTTGTTGTCATTATTGTTGTGTGTTTGCCTTGTTACACATATACATACTGNCTTCAGCTGTGGGGTGAGCCTTTGCTTGTGAGAGCAGCCACTGAACTGGGACCTTATTAACACCCGCCCTCACTAAAAAAGGATTTTCACCATCTGCTGGTGTGCCTCAAGGGAAACCCCGGGATCCCCGAGGCCCCTCCCCCTCCAAGGGAACCTCTCTCTCGGTCATGTTCAGGAGCCGGGCCGTCACCTCCCAGCCGCCGCCGTTCCTCTGTCACTGCTCGGAGGTTTCTTTGCTACACTGTAACTCGCACCCCCTGCCTGCCAGGAGGTCCCGCGGTTCCAGCTACAGCTGCCGAGTCTCTGATACCTCTCGTCCACTACTCCGGGACTTTGCTCATCCCTGC